>VSMD01124570.1:0-57555 GCA_008750895.1 Mirza zaza
GCGGGGGGGGGCAGAGTGTGCGGAGGGGCGGGCTGCGGAGGGGCGGGCTGCGGAGGGGCGGGCCGCGGGGGGGCGGGCCGCGGGGGGGCGGGCAGAGTGTGGGGGGCGGGCCGCGGGGGGGCGGGCTGCGGGGGGGCGGGCGGGGGGGGGGGGGCGGGGGGGGGGGGCGCGGCTGTGGCGAGGACAGCGCTGCCCAGGCCCGAGCTGGGAGTTCTGTGCCCAGGGCGTGCTCAGGCCCCGCCACTCGGCCCGGAGCCTCCACTCGGCATCTCCCGCCCTGCGCAGGAGGCGGCCCGCGAGCTGGCCCCAGCCACGGTCCCGCGTCTCTCCCGGCAGGTTACCCTGGAGAGGACCATGGGGCGGGCACACATGGCGAAAGCGATCGAGTCCCTGCGGCTGCAGATCCAGGAGGAGACCAGGTGCCGGCTGGCCGCCGTTTCCCGCGGCCTGGAGCAGCTGGCGGCGGAGGGGAAGCTGTCCGCGCGGCAGAAGGAGGAGCTGCTGGCGCAACAGCACGCGTCCTTCTGGCAGGAGGCGGAGCGCTTCAGCAGGGGTGAGGCGGCGGCGGGCGGACGCCTGGGCTGGGGCGGCGCCCGCAAGGGTCAGGAGGCCGGAGCAGCACGCCCATGGCGCCGCACGGCTGCCCTCCCGCCGCTACCCTGCGGCGGGCCACTCTCTTCTGTGGGCCTCGCTTCCCTGCTCTGCACAGCAGACTCAGTGAGGCCCACGGCCCAGGACAGGAGCCACATGCGCCTGTGCTCACCAGGGATGCAGGCCCGTGGAGACCCCCCGTCCTGCAGCAAAGCCACCTGGAACATGCGGAGAGGCAGAGGAGGGTGGAGGGTCTCCCACTAGAAATTAACATAGAAAAGACCAGAAGGGACCCGTGTCACCCAGTAGCAGCCTCCGTACTGCCAGGGTCACATGGCCCTGCCCAGCTGCAGGGTGGGGGAGGGTGGTCGTGGGCGGGGAGGAGCCCAGTGTGGCTGAGCCGTGTGCATGTCCTGCACACACTGCTGCTCTGGGGCCGACCCTGGGACGGTTCAACTTAGAGGGCATCTGGGACTTAGTCAAGGTCACACTATTGGAGGAAACCCAGGTATGCCCCCTGCAGGGCAGGCACTAGCTTCCTCCTCTCCTTGGCAGGAGAGCCCCACTGAAAGTCTTGCTAGGAGAGTCACTTGCTGTCCTGTGGCTTCTTTAATTCCAGAGTTTGTCCAGCAAGGCAAAGACCTGGTCCAGGCGTCTCTAGCGCACCAGGCAGAGGGGATGGCAAAGCTCACGCTGGCCCAAAAAGAGGAACAGAGAAGCCTCTTGGCTGAGGCCCAGCTGACCACTGCCCCGGAGAAGTTCCTCAAGGTGATCCACACCCCAGTCCCACAGCACACATGGGTGAGCCGGGTGGTGGCCCAGTCTCAGTGCACAGGAAACCAGAGGCGTCCGTCAGACACGAGGTCAGCTCCCTGCCTCCCAGTGTCAGCCCAGTGACTGCAGCCCAGTCCCCTAGCCCCTGAGCCCCCAGCTTCCTGGTCTGCAAACTAGTGATGAGAGCCACAGAGCTCCCAGGGCTACTGGGAAGAGGGAGGAAGAGCTTGGCAGAGTGCAGGGGCTCCATGGAGGCAACCCATGCCAGGTGCAAAGGGCATGTTGTGTGGCCAGAGGGCACAAGCATGTCCCCAAGAGTGAGGCAGACTCACGCACCCAGGGACAGCCCACTTGTGGGTCGGCTGCAGGCTGCCTCAGCCTGTGTGTGGGGTTGAGTGGACAGGACCAGGAGGTGGCTGGGCTGGAAGAAGCGGTGGTCTTGCCTGGGGATGGGCCAGGGAGACCCGCATGAGGACAGGGAGCAAGATGTCTCCCTCCTGGAGGGAAGGGGGCTCAGCGATGCCAGCATAGGCTGGAGAGGCCCAGGCTTGCCAGTTCTTAGAGGGAGAACACAGAACTCTGTTTCTGCTCTTCATATTTTTCCAGGAATGGGCAGGGGACTGGGGAGGGACTGCTTGTCCGCAACCCTCTTGCCTGGGGGTTAAGCGGTGGGTGCTGGGGCCAGCACTCCTGGGTCTGGGTGCTGACTCTGCTTCTGAACAGCTGAGTGACCTTGGGCACATGGCTTAAGCTTCTGGCCCTCAGCTTTCTCGTCTGTGAAATGGGCTTGATAGCGACTATGTCATCGGATTCAGTGAGACTGTGTAGCCACACCGTGACTATTCTCTGCGTGACTATTTCTCTGTCCTACATTAGCACTGGGTGCATCTCAGCTCTGCCAGGGGACAGTAGGACCGTGTCTGGGTCCAGCCTCAGCCCAGAGTGTAGGCCCCAGGGCCCTCCTGGTGGCGGCAGTAGCACTCCATTAAGAAGCCAACAGAGGAGAAGCCCCTAGATCCCTGGTCTAGCGGCCCCTCACCCAGGGAGCACCTTCCAGGGCCCCGCCCGGGGCTGCCGCGCTTGCCACAGAGGGCGGGGCCGTCGCTTTGCCACGAGGAAGATGAGGTCACTCGGCTTGCTGTTCCTCTGAGATTCTGGCCCTGTCCTGGCTGTCAGGTTGCTCAGTGTGAGTCCGGAGTGACCTCTGTGTCCCAGGGCCTCAGCATCGGCCAGGCACACGCGGTGCTGGGGACACGTGTGCTGTCGGCGGGCGGAGCGCATGCGCACAGGAAGGAGTGAGGCGCGAAGGACGAAGCACTGGTTGCGTGCGTGCGTGCGTGCGTGGGCAGACTCGGGAGGACCCGAACACTCGGGCACAAGCGGGCCCTGCCTTCTCCGCTCCCTGCCCGCCCTCTCATCTCACCTCCACCGGGCGGGTCCTTCCCCCGCCTTTGCAGCTGCTGTACCTTGAGCTGGCTCCAGCTCCCTGCAGGAACCTTTCTCGTCCTTCATGACCCGGCTGAGACATTTCCCCACTGGGCTTTCCCCGGGCTCCTCCCTGGAAGGGGTCTGCCACTCCGGCTGTGGGGGCCTCTGGTGCCACCCTGCGGGGCTCCTCAGCTTAAGTCAGGAAAGGATGACTGGGCAGCTGGTGGCCAGGACAGAGGGGTGACAGGGTGACCCAGTGGCCCTATTCACACTGGGCTGAACAAAAGCAGTCTGTGGTTTTTCTGGAAGTCAGGTTTGCAGGCCCTGGCCTCACTGTGACAGCCCGTGGCTCAGTTTCCTCATGTGCAACACAGGGCAAACATCCTCCTTTCTGATCTGAGAGGTAGGGGTCGGTTGGGGAGAATTTTCTGGAAAAAAAAAAAACTGTGCATTTTTCTACTAGACTCAGCTCCTGTTTTACTCACAGGCTTTCCACGAGGTCCTAGAGAGGCAGAGGCTGAGTCTGTGGGACCTGGAGCTGGAGGAGGACATCAGAGCTGCTGAAGCCCTGGCTGCCCTCTGCCAGGTAAGCAGACTCACCAGGAGTGGCAGGGAGACCTCCGGTCTGCATGTACGTGAGATCCTCACATCCTCCTACATCCTCCTGGCCAGGGACTCGAGAGCCAGGCCAGTGCCTACCCCAGCATTCATTGGCTGGGTGACCCAGACAGGCCACATCCCTCGATGGGGTCCTCCCTGTCCCTATCAGAGACCAAAGAGGTCGGGGCCAGGGCCCTATCTGAGGCTCCTCCATTTCTGCGGTACTTGGACTCTCACCTCCAAATGTCCCTGTAGGCAAAGGTCTCTGGAAGTCAGTTCTCCCAGAAGGAGAAATAGGGCCAGCGTTTGGAGGTGTCATCTGTGCAGAGTGGTGATTAGGAAGGAACACTGGGCTTGGAGTCAGAGGCCTGTGTCCACGAGCCAGCACCCCCTCTTTCTCCCTGTGCAACCTCGTGCAAGTCTGGAAAGGGGAGATGAAGCCTGCCACGCTTGCCCTGCAGGCTGGCTTTAGAGAGAACAGGAGAGCTCACCTGAGCCCTCCGAAGGGGCGGGGACCACTGGGACGGGATGCTGAGCAAGATAGAGCTCCTGCCTCAGCAGCACTTACAGCTGGCAGAAAGGTGGAAGCCTGGTCTTCTGGCTGCCCAGGAGTTGACAAGCACCAGGGTGGTAGGAAGTGCCATGGATGGGGGTTGACTCTGGACCCCAAGTGCCTGGGTCTGTGTCCCGACTCTTCCCCTTCCTCGCTGTATGGCCACAAGAACGCCACCTGGCCCCTAGCTCTCAGTTTCCCCACCTGTGAAATAGGCACAGTGACAATCCTTCTTCATGGTGGTGTCTTGAAGACTGAATGCGTGTGAGGCCCTGAGACAGCAGCTGGCGCTTGGGACGTGCCCATCCGCGTTGGCTCCCGTTGTAGCATCCCTGCTCGGGAGTCCAGAGAAGCGGGGCAGGGCCCCGGGCACGGGGCAGTGAAGGTGGCAGTCTGCAGGAAGCCGTGCCCGAGTCAAGCTTTGGAGGAGACGGGCCCAAGTGGACAAGGAGTCGGAGGCGTTCCAGGCGGGGAGAAACACGTGCCAAGGCAGAAGTGCAGACTGTCGCCGTGCTGGTGGCTGCATCGGTTTGAATAGTGTCGGTATTCGTTAGGGCTGCCGGGACAAAATAGCACCGACTGGTGGACTAGACGACAGGAATGTATTTTCTCACCACTCTGGAGGCTGGGTGTGTAGACCACGGTGCTGGCAGAGTGGATTCCTGGTTTGACCTCCTGGCTTGCAGAGACGGCTGCCTTCTCCGTGGCCTCGCGTGGCCGCGGCACGGCGCTTGTGAGAGCGTGGGGAGGGGCACACAGAGCCGTCTGCTCCTCTTCTTGTGAGGACATCAGTACCGCACATCAGGGCCCCACCCCGATGGCCTCGTTTCACTTTACCTCCTTAAAGGCCCTGTATGCAAAGGCAGTCACTGGGGGGTAGGGTGTCAACGTGAGAATTTAGGGGGAACACAGTGTAGTCCAAACACCGTCCCCAGGATTTCGTGTCTACCTGGAAACTCAGAATGTGACTAAACAGTTAAGGAGAGGTCACAGCGGAGAAGGGCGGGCCCTACACCCAGTGACTGGTGTCCTGGCATGAAGGCCACGAGAAGACACAGACGCGGGGGGGAGCCACGTGACAGTGGAGGCAGACTCGAGCGATGTGGCCATGAGCCAAGGAGCCCAGAAAAGGAAAGGAGGGACCCTCCCCAGAGCCCACAGAGGTCTCGGGGCCCTGCCGACACCTCGCTTTCTTGCTTCCCACCTCCAAATCTGGGACTGAGTCAGTTTCTGTCGCTTAAGCCACTCAGTTTGTGGTGCTCTGTCGTGGCAACCAGGGGAAAACAATAGGAACCAATCGTTGTCCAGGGCCAGCCACGGCTCAGGTGCTTTCTGAGTGCCTGGTCATTCTACCCTCAGCAGAGTCCTGGGAGGCAGACCCTCCATTTTCCTTTCCTCGGAGACGAATAATTAGGAGTTTTCTGGAGAAATACACAGAGTGGGACTCAATTTATCAAGGCCCCAGGCCCCCCAGGCAGGAAAGGAACAACTTTGTCCCCTGAGGAGTCAAGACTCAAATCCTTGGCTAGAAGTGAGGAAACTGAGTTCCAGTCCCCCTCTGAGTGCTCTGGGACCTTAGGCTGGTTACATAACCTCTCTGTGCTGGCCCAAGTATCTTACTCAAGTTTGACACAGTCAGCAAGCAGTGCAGATAGGATTTAAAATAAAGTCTTTCTCGTGTCAGTGCAGAGTGGGTATGTAGCATAGCAGTGAGAAGACCAAGCGCTGCCGCTAGACACCTGGGTTCAGCTCTCAGCCAGGCCATTTACTGGGTGTGTGATCTGGAGCGAGTTATCCAACCTGTGCCTCAGTGTCCTCAATCTTGGTGACATTCTGACACACAGCAAAGATGGAGAACCACTGTCTTGGAGAAGATGGGGTAAGACTCCAAGGAGCTAACACCGGTGGGGAGTTGCTGTCCATGCCCCCATGTGCCCCCTGGGCCCGCCTGGGCTCACCTCTGGGAGGGGACAGTTTCCAGCAGGCTGGCACTTCTCACCTATGCTGGGCTGTGAGTCTCAGATCTTGACCAACTAAAGCCCTCTCTCCTCCTCCACAAAGCAGCGAAGCTCCCCGTGGCGGTTACTGCTGCAGGGCACACAGAGCCACGCGTGGGCAAGTGCCAGCTCAGTGGGTGCCAGGAGATATATTAGTTTCAGTAAAGGTTTGTCGAAGATGCAGAAGTGACCATGGCCTCATGTGTCCCAGGCACGTCCTTAGGCTGTCGTGTGTTTGGTTGCTCTGTGCGTGGGGCTAGTTGCAGGGCCCAAGAGAGCTTGGGCCAAGGAAGCGAAGACGGCCCTTTGTCTGCCGTCGAGAGAGGCTGCCAGGTGCGAACGAGGGTGATGGTTCAGGCGCAGGTACACGACGTGCGCTGCCTGAGACGGCGTCGAGGGGCAGGTAGAGGTGAGCACCGTTCTCTGCACCTGCCTGGGCGTCTTTAAGGGAAGTGGCCAGAGGCCCACGTTGCTTGTTTCTCTGAATTAGTCCAGGGGTATTTTCTTAGATTTACTCTGTCATTTCATCTCAACCCCTTAGGTTCCAGGTGGCTTGGTTTATTTTACAGTCCTTAATTTGGAAATCATTGCCTTTGGTTACTGGAAAATGCTTTCCTCGATTTTCCAACAGGAGGAGGCTGAAGTCCCCTGCTGCGGACCGGGGTGCTGGCTGTGCCTTCTGGGCTGGGCGTCCCTGCCCTGCGCTGAGCACCGGCTTCTCTCCGTGGAATGGAGATGGGAGCCTCCTGCCTTCATGGCAGCACCCAGTGTGGGAGCGCAGGTCTGAGGCCCAGGGCCTGGCACGGGGTGGGTGCTCAGGAAATCCCTCCCTGACCCTGGGAGCCTGGCCGGCGGGAGGCACTGAGCCCCAGGGGGTAAGTGATAAGCTTGGGTGGTCGGCATCCCTGCCTCCTCCGCTGAGGTGGGGCAAGAGGCTACCTTCCTGTGGCTACTAGGAGTTTTAAATAAGGTCACCCTGTAAAGCACAGAGAAGAGTGCCAGGCACACAGTGGGCACTGAGAATGTGTCGTCATCATCGTTGTTCTCAGTCACCATCTAGGAAGGCGTCTCTGCACAGAACGTGCTCACAGGGCACTTTGCCTTTCTGTCTGGCGTCGTGTTGCCGGGCCCAGGGAGTGACAGGCATAATTTTACCTTTTCTTTAGGCCTGACACGAGCCACGATATTGCAGGGACAGTGGCAGTGAGATCAATTTGATTGCCACCTAATGGTTCCCAGGGCTGCAGGGAAAAGTGCATTTTTCTAAATTCCCACTGTCTGTGGCCTCTAAAGAGACCGTGTGTTCTCAGTTCGACTGAGACGGGTGCTAGCACATGGAGTGAGCTCTGCGGCTCGGCGCCTCACAAGAGGTGCTGCAAGGAGCCCAGAGCCGTCCTGACGCCAACAGGGCTCCAAGCAGAGTTTGGCATTCCAGTGTATTCCAGCGGCTGTGCAGACCTGCGTGTCTGTTTGCATTTCGCGTCGGACTGTTTCCCTTGCAAGGCTCCTGGGAGAGGGCGGTAAGATCACAGCCTTGGTGTGCTGGGGCAGCTCAGCTGCAAGCTCTCACGGGAAGGTAGGGCTGAGAAAAAAGAGAGAAAAAAATCGGACTCTGTCCTTGAAGAACACAGCGGTAGTAACAATGGGCACGGAGGAAGTGTTCGGGAGCAGTGCCCAAGACCGCCCTCAGCCCCTTAACTCACTGCAGGAAAGGTGCTTATTAAAACCAGCCGCGAGAAGGGGCAGAGGGGCAGAGCTGGGAGAGCTCCCTGCACAGGGCTTTCGGCTGTCCTCTCCCAGTGGAGTCATCAACAGCACTAACTCCGCGTGGCCTGAGGTGTGACGGGGCACAAGGGAAGCTCCCCCGGGCCTTGGTATACAGGGTTTTGTTGGGGTCAGCCATATGGGCATGGCTGATCCCCACGCAGCCGCCCTGGGCCTCCAGCCCTCAGAGGTCAAGCTGATGGCACATTCCCAAGGCCCCTCCACAAATCACACCGTCAGTGCGGAGACTGTCTGCAGGGCTCAAGGCCTCCAGGTGAGTAAGGACACTCCAATCAGGCTGAAAATTCCAGGGACTTAGAGGTCACCTGCCAGGAGCCAAGGGTAAAAACCAGACCCCTCTTTGGTCAAAACGAACTATTTACTGCAAGCGGTGGAAGTTTAAAGTGTTGTTCAAGGTCCCTCACTCAGCCAGCGAGCCCTGGAGTCAGACTCGGCGTCCGCAGCACGTGGTGGGGAACAGTGGCTTGCTGGATGGGAGGAGTGAAGGCGCAGTCCTTTGCGGAGGGCTGAGGCTAGTTTATTTCTCTACTAGACCCCAGGAGATGACACGCTCTAGGCAATCAATATTGATAAATAAATGAACCAACCAGTTAATGTATCAATCAACTGAATTACTGGCATTCTGAAGATAACGTATAGTTTCCTATTGCTGCTCTACCTACTTACCGCTTAGTTGCTTAAGGCAACACAGAGTATCATGTTACGGTTGTGGGGGTGCAGCGTGTGTTGCGGGTCACCCTGGGCTAGCATCAGGGTATCGGCAGGGCTGGCTTCTCCTAGAGGCTCTAGGGCAAAACTGTCGCGTCTGCGTGGCCAGCGAGGGCCTCGCTCCTGCCCGTTTCCTTCCTCACACCCCTCCTCTGATTCTGACCCTCCAGCCTCTCTCACATGTGAGGACCTGTGAGGATAGTCAGCCCACCTGGGTCACCCAGGGTGACCTCCCGTCTCAGGGTCCTTAACTCGATCCCATCCGCAGAGCCTCTGCCCACGCCAGCTCACACAATCAAAGGTGCCAGGAGTGGCGTGTGGACAGCTCTGGGGGCCGTCACTCTGCCTGGTACAGAGAGAGCCGGTGAGTTTCTGAAGACTGAAGGAAATCAGTTCTTGAAAAACCATGAAAACACTGATCTCTGGGCAGCAGTCTCTATGAAGCCAATCTCGAGAAAGAAACAATAAACGTCCTTTCTTTCCATACGCCCACACGTCTGGAAGGCGGGCGCCCACAGGTGCTGTGGTGAGGGCCCACGGTCCCTAACCAGGGCTGAAGGAGGATAAAGCCTCACCAAGGGTGCAGAGACCGAAAGCGTAGTCTGGGATGTTCTGGGACACCCTTTAGCGTAGCAGGCTAAGGGAACATGGCTTTTATTTATTTTTTATTTCAATAGATTTAGGGGTACAAGTGCAGTTTTGGTATGTGGACATATTGTGCAGCGGGGCAATCTGGGCTCCTAGTGGCCCATCGCCCGAATAGTGTGCTTTGTGCCCGTTAGGTAGCTTTTCCTCCCTCACCCTCCGTCCGGCCTCCCACCGTTGGCATCTCCAGTGAATATTATTCCACTCTGTGTGACAGCACATACCCACCCATAGTTTAGCTCCCATTTATAAGTTAGAACATGAGCTTTTTGATTTTCTATCCCTAGGTAGAGTGGTATTCCATGGTGTATATACACCACACTTTCTTTATCCACTCAATAGCTGATGGACACTTAGATTGATTCCATATCTTTGCTATTGTGAATTGTGCTGTGACAAACATACAGGTACAGGTAGCTTTATGATAATGACATTTTTTCCTTTGGGTAGATTCCCAGTAGTGGAATTGCTGGATCTACTTTTAATTCTTGTAGAAATCTCCATACTGTTTTCCATAGAGGTTGTACTAATTTACATTACCACTAACAGTATATAAATGTTCTCTTTTCACCATGTCCATACCCATACTTAACTGTTTTTTGACTCTGTAATAATGGCGATTCTGACTGGAGTAAGGTGGTATCTCACTGTGGTTTTCATTTGCATTTCTTTAATAATTAAGGATGTTGAGCTTTTTTTCATATGTTCGCTGGCCATGGGTATACCTTCTTTTGAAAAATGTCTGTTCATATCATTTGCACACTTTTTAATGAGGTTATTTGATTTTTTTTCTTGCTGAGTTGTTCGAGTTCCTTGTAGATTCTTTATGTTAGTCCTTTGTTAGATACATAGTTTACAAATATTTTCTCCCATTCTCTAAGTTATCTATTTACTCTGTTGATTATTTCTTTTATTTGTGCAGATGCCTTTTAGTTTAATTAAGTCCCTTTATTTATTTTTGTTTTTGTTGCATTTGATTTTGGGGCCTTAGTCATAAATTCTTTGCCTAAGCCAATGTCCAGAAGAGTTTTTCCTAGGATTCTTCTATCATTTTTATGGCTTCAAGTCTTACATTTAAGTCTTTAATCCATCCTGAGTTAATGTTTTAATATGGTAAGAGGTAGGAATCCAATTTCATTCTTCTGCATATGGCTATCCAATTTTCCTAGCACCATTTATTAAGTAGGGTGTCCTTTCCCAGTGTATGTTTTTGTCTGCTTTTTATTTTAATTTGATAAAACTACTAGGATAATTAATTTATGTTTTCTTTATTTGCACAAGTAAAACTCACCAGTACCCTTGTGGTATCACATGCTACCCCTCTTTCCTTTTAGTAATTTTCACAACTACTTCACCTCCCTGCAAAGAGTTGCAAAGGAAAGAAGAATAATTCAGGAATCAGGCAGACCATTTTGTGGGCCAATTTCAGCTGCATACCAGCTGTGTGGCCTAGTCCATATCACATAACCTCTCTGATCCAGGAATTCTTGGCTACTTTTCTTGTAAGTTCTTGACCATATGAAAGAACCTACTTAACACCCAAAAATGCTACCAATAGCTCCCTCAGAATAAAGTCTAACATATCCTTAATCTGGCCCACAATGACCACCTACCTAGCTTAGTCTAGCCCGCCCATCTAGCCTGTCCACAAACTATTCTCAGTCTGGCTACAAGGCTTTCCTGACCTAGCCCATGAAGCTCCCACCCAAGCTGACCCACAGACCCAGCTCACATGGCCCAAGAGGCTACCCAGCCTTGTCCGTGAGATCTACCCATCCTGGCCCAGAAGTCCCACCTGACCTAACCTATAAGGCCCACACAGCCTGGCCCACTCGTCACCCCGTGTGGAGTCATGTCCCTTGCTATCTGCCTTCTAATTAACCTCAGACATCTCTCAGTTCCCCAAAGGTACCCTGGTCCCTCCTACCCTAGTGCCTTCATACATGTTCTTCCACTGTCTGAAACTTTCTTCCCATCATTCCCTCGCCTTTGCCCAGCCAGCTTATTCTCATTCTTTGGGTCTCAGCTGAAATGTCACTTCTTCAGGGAGCCCTTCTCTGACCTTTCCCAGACCAGTCTACCTAGGGCTTCTCTGACCTTTTCCCAGACCAGTCTACCTAGGGCTTCTCTGACCTTTTCCCAGACCAGTCTACCTAGGGCTTCTCTGACCCTTTCCCAGACCAGTCTGCTTAAGGCTTCCATTCTTCCTGTCATGAGACTTGTCACAGCCTATGGCAAGCACTTGTACAATGTCTAACCCCTGCTGGGCTGGGAACTCCCTCAGGTCTGGGTCCACGCCTGCCTCCTTCAGCACACTGTCCACCACACTGTCCCTGGTGCAGAGCCTGGCCCATAGTAGGTGCTCAGGAGATGTCTGCAGAATGAACCTGTGAATGCTATGAGGACAAAATGCACATTTATGCCAGAGTTTTCACCGTTAGGACCCCTTCCCTCTAGTGTTGCACCATGCCACTATGACCACAATCATGCCGTGTAACAGAACGCCTCAAAACCCGACGGCTGAAAATAGCAGATTTATTCTCAACATCTGTGCCATGGCCAGTGGTTGGCTGATCCAGGCTGGACTTAATTAACATGAGCTGGCCTTGTTCCATGTGTTTCTCATCTTCCTCTAAGACCAGTGGGCTAGCCTGGGCATGTTCTTCTCATAGCGATATCACAGGCAGAAGTGTGCCCCCCGAGCAGCACACTTCGCTTCCACCCACCTCCTTCTGCCAGCCAGAGCGAGTCACATGCCTGAACCCAGAGTTAGGGGCCAGGGAAGTACTCTGCAGTCACTGGGAGAAGGCCTGCAAAGTTACGCTGCAAAGGGCGTGGTCATGACGAGAGAGAAAGCACTGGGGACAGTGTGTCAAGCTGCCCAGGTGTATTGTGCAGTTTCCCAACGTCTCTGCAAGTTCATGGCACAGGTATCCTTTTCCTCCTTCGTTGAGGGAAGAGGCCCAGAGAGGAAGGGAGTTGGTCCTCGGCCATGCGGCTGTCCAGTGGCCCAGAGCCAGCAGGTGCTAGGGGCGCTGACCCTTGGTCCTACCCACTTCCCGTGTTTAAGAGACCCAAGCTCCACCTCTGGTCTCCAGGAATGTCCTCTCATGGGAACCTGAGCACACCATACTCTGAAGTCATTAAATGTGCATCTTCAAAACAACCAGGCTGTGGTCCCTATGAGGGGACATTTTAGGTTCCTGTGATGAGGGACAAAAGGCTTCCCAGGCGGGGCATGTCCACAGTATCCTGACGACCCGTTCCACGCGCACAGGCACAGCCCGCCTTCGCCGGTGCATCTTCGGTCTGGCCACATCCGCGCATACCTGAAGCTCACCCTCCAGGCCTCCACTCCCGGGTGGCACCTCGGCCGCCGATGTGGTGCTGGCCCTGCTAGTCTTGTGTCTCCCCCGACACCCTGTGTGTACTCCAGCCCCACAGGGCCACCTGCGCGTGTCTGCCCCTGCTGCTGTGCCAGGAACGCCCTCCCTCTGCTCACCCGCGAACAGACAGGCCGAAGCTGCCCCTGCCCAAGGGGGTGGTTCCAACGCTGTTTCCCAAGGGGGTGGTTCCAACGCTCTTTCCCAAGGGGGTGGTTCCAACGCTCTTTCCCAAGGGAGTGGTTCCAATGCGTCCCCCAAACGCTCTGTTCCTAGAATAAAAATAACAATATAAACACTTGCTGAGAGCCACACACCAACTTTTCCAACTTTTATCTGCTGATAACAGCTAGCATTTATTAAGCTCTTGCTGTGTGCCAGCCATTCATAAATCCTTTCAAATCCTCACAGTGAGCCTTCAAAGCAGGTATTCTCAGCCCCCTTTTACAGATAGGAAGACCGAGGCTTAGATATATTAAGTGAGCTTTTAAAGGCTCCAGACTACGTGTGCATCCCCGCCCTAAGTCACTTCTCTGTGAGCCACCTGTGGAGGCAGGCAATCTGGATGGGCGAGGCTGCAGAGGTGAGTGCAGGAGCAAGCTGCGAGGGTGGGCTCGCCCCTGCCGGGCTCTGTGTGCTGCTGCCTGTGGGGACAGGGACACCCTCCAGAGCCCAGGGTTGAGGCCTGGGGCCAGGCCCTCTGCCCAGAGCCCTGCCGCCCTGGTCCTTTACAAACCTGCTGGGAGAGCAAGCGTGCACATCAATTCTGGTCCTGTTTCAGACGTGGAATAACTCAGTATCTCCCACGCGACACGCACAGCATTGAGTGGGAAGCGACGTGTTTTGTGGCCTGTCGGAGCAGGCACCTATTGGTTATTACGCAGACTTGACTCCAGTGAGCAGACAGGATCTAGCACGTTTCCGATTAGAAAGAGCCTGGTTTTACAAAGTTAACCTTTCTTTAATTTGTAAAACCCATATTTTTGTGGTTTGACAATCAGGGGCAATAAAGAAAAAGGTTTGTCTCAGTGTCCCAACTACAGCTGTAGAATGACGGAGTCCAAGGTTTTTCAACTGGAAAAAAAACAACCTGCCTCCTAGCAGAAAATTCGGGTTTTCTTCAGAGGCTAGGAAAAAATGTCCATCAGTATTATTAAACTGTTTTTTTATTGTGAAATTTATAGGAATAAGTGGATAAGGCATAAACTTATAAATTAACAAATGATTATTAAAAGCCATCCTTAAAACCACCACCTAGAGCAAGAAAGAGAGGGTGGCTGGGACCCCAGAAATGCCCCGTGACTCCCAGTCTGGCCGCCCCGCTCCTGGGAGCCGTTCTCCAGCTGGCACCGAAATGTGACCTTTGGTTTTATTGGCAGTGGTGCACATTAGAGCACATCCCTGAACACTGTTACGTAGCTCTGGCAGTTTCTGACGTGTTGTACAAATGGAATCATACCGCATGTATGTCGTCCTTCGGTTGCTCACCTTTACTTCCATGAGATACGTCCACGTGGGTGCATGAGGCAGTAAGTAGTTCATTGCTGCTTGTGGCCTACGAGTCCCATTGTATAAAACATCACTGCACATGTGTCCACCCTGTTGTCAATGGCCTTTGACGTCTTCTTGTTTTAGCCTGTTGCACATGTGGCTGACATGAACTTTCTTGTAGATGCTGTGTGCACACATGTCCCTTAGATATATATCAAAGAGTGGAATTGTTAGGTTAAAGAGAATGTAGCTTCAGTTGATATCCTATATAGTTATTGATTAGGATTTTGAATTTATAGGTCAATTTAGGAAGAATAAACATGTTTGCAATATCAAGTTCTCCAATCTAGAAGCATGGTATACTATATCTCTACATTTATTTAGATTTTAATTTAATTTTTCATAATATTGTTTTGTGGTTTCCGCCATTAGGTATATGCAGTGTATGCTATAGCTGGGGTTTTTTCTATATGTTTGTTTTTTAATCAAGTTAAAGAAGTTCTTTTCCATTCCTAATTTGCTAAGTGTGTTTTTCATGCATAGAAATTAAATTTTGTAAAATGCTTTTTTTTTCTTCATCTACTTAGGTAATCAGCATCTTTTTCTCCTCTATTCTGTTAACTTGGCAAATTGCATTGATTCAGGTAATACTATTGAGTGCATACAAATTTAGAACTTTTTCATCTTTCTGGTGAATTAAACCTTTTAGCATCAAGAAGTGACCCCCTTTGTGTGTAGTAATGCTTTTTTTCTTAAAGATCATTTTATCTGCTATTCATGTAGCAAAAAGTGATCCTATATTCACTAGATGCAGGCTATTCATTCATTTATTCTTTTAAAAATATTTACCTGAGTAGCATCAAGGTTCTAGGCACTGGAGCCTGAATGCCAGGGCCCTCTGTGTAAATCTTACAAGTTGGCTTCTCTTTCACATTTATAGAATAAGCCTCAGTTTCCTCATCTGTAAATTTCTTTCATCAGTGTGAGAAATTTCATTAATTCTTCAGATATCATTCTGTCCATACTCTCCCTTCTCTTCTTTAGGGACTCCAGTTAGACATGTTAGACTTTTTCATTCTATTTTCTAGGCCATTATGTTCTCCCTTATATTTTCCATCCTTTAGTCTCTCCTTGCTTTTTTTTGGTAATTTCTTCTGATCTGTCTTCCAGTATACTAATTCTTCCTTCAGCTAAACTGCAATTAAACCTGTACATTGAGTTCTTAATATTGGGCAATATTTTTCAATTCTAGAACTACTAGTCAGTTCTTTTTAAACTAAGGAGTATTACTTTTTATAATTTCCAGCTCCTTGCTTAAAGGTTTAAGAGTAGCTTTTAATTTCATGAGCATAGTAAGCATCAATACTTTAAAGTCCACATTTTGTAATTATACTTTGTCTTGTAATTACTCTCTTGAGTACCCATGGGTTTGTTTTTGATGTCTATTGTTTATGTAGGTCTTTGATCATGTTGTCTTGTTTCTTCATGTGTCTGTTTATACTTTTTGTACTATATTTCAAATTTGCACATTTGTTTGTAGAAATATTTTCATATATGCAATGATGTTCTCTTCTTCCAAAGATTTATTTTCCTTTGCTTTTGCCAGGTGGTAAGACCTCTAGCAATCCAGGGTCTCATCTTAATTCAAGGTCAGGGTTTGAAATAACCTGGGAAATCTAAATATTGTAACCCGACTGCAGATCATAGCTGCATAACCAGTCTGGGCCAGTTCCATTTCCTTTCAGTCCTGTTTCTCCAGGGCAGCTTTTTGGGTCCCAACCCTATGTATGGACTGTTTACCACGCTGAACCCTGAACTCTGCCTTCATCCCTCTGATAGCTTCAGGCCATTGAAAGTCCTGCCCAGCCGTCCAGCCTCCTCCTCCGGGCTGACTCGAATGCCCGGCGAAAGCAGCCCAGGCGGGGCGCCCGTTGGGCGTGCTTTCTCGCAGACCTTGGCCCTGTGCCCTTCACCATCTTGCAATCTTTGCCACTTTTGTGAAGATTTAATAATCATTTTGTTCAGCTCTTTTTTCCATTCATCCTCAGTAGGAAGACTTGTCCAAATTATCTGGTCAGCCCCATCACAAGGAGAATCTCTAAATCTTTTAAAAGAATGCAGGTCCCTTATGCCCTCGCCATGGTTACTTTATGCTGACCAGAGTCGGGCTTGGCTTTGTCGACTGTGACATTCATTGGGTTTACTTAACACTGATTGGAATTCAATTTAACTTATATTCGTTGAGCACACGACATATGGCCTAGGTACATACGCCATACCAGAATAGGTTTATTCTTCTATCAAAAAACCAATTATCCACGTAGTGTACTGGTTAAAAGCCCAAGAGTCCAACAGCCAGGACCTACTGACTGCAAACTGTGTCCTAGTTACTTAACTTTTCTGTGCCTCAGTTTCCTCACCTGTACAATGATGGCAATTGTAATGCATCTTGATTGGACTGTTGCAAGGATTGAGGGACATTATACGAGAACAGTGTTTATGGCGCTCTGGAGAGGCAAGAATTAATAATGGTTACCCTTTACAGTTGCCGTCCCTGCCGTTTGCCAGGCCCCCGCTAGGCCCCCAAAGTCCGGTCCATGAGAAGGACGGTCACCAGCCAGGGACTGCGTCAGTGGTGAGCGCTGCCGGGGTAGCAGCAAAGGAGGGATACCTCTGCCGGGGTCCCCAAGACACCAGGACCGAGACTGAGCACAGGCGTGGCCGTGACTCAGGTTTGTTAGGGTACAGTGAATGGATTCTGGGCAAAGTCGGCAAAGGGAAAGGCTTGTTGGTAAAACCTGGAGGAAACCAGGCACGAGCTTCCAGAGTCCTCGCCCCGTGGGCAGACAGTGCAGTTAGTCCCCTCAGCAATGAGCCGCAGCAGCTTGTGTGAAATGTCGTCTACCAGGAGCGCGGGCCTGAGCTTGGGAGTGCAGGGCTGTTGTTGAGGTCAGTCACGTGCCCAGCACGTGCTGAGACCCCAGAACTCGGGAAGGAAGCCGGGGTTCAGCCGCAACACGCCGCACCCAGCCTAGCCCCATAGTCAGGGCCTTGCCGGAGAGGGACCTCGGCTGAGTTTGAGGACAGCGTGGAGAGTTCCTAGACAGTGAGCAGCCGCATTCTGGTCACGTTGGCCCCCGTGGCAGCGGGGAGCAGTAGTCGGGTGCGAGGCTGGGAGGAGGCCGGGTGCGGTTGACACCGACTGGGCTGCCTGAGAGCCGTGGGAGCCAGGGTCAGAGATGGCCAGGTCAGTCAGAGTGGCCCGGGAAGGCTTCTGAGAGGGACTGTTTTGGGGGGACGGGGCAGAAGGAGGAGTCCACTCCGCCTCACCCTGCACGTAACCAGAAACAGAACAAACCCTTGAAAGTGATGAGATGCCATGCATGTGTTGATGAACACACACACCGAAACCCACGTCTGCGAGCATCATGCACAGTGAAGCGTAGGAAGGTGAACTGGGGCGAGGCACTTGGGTTCACATGGACAGGCAAAGGGAAAGAGCTGCTGGGGCAGGTGAAGGCGTCTGGCTTAACCCGCAAGGTTTGGTGTTTTAAATGCAAAAAAACCCAAAACAGCCACAGACAGACCCAAAACAAACCCCAAACAGTCATGGACCCACAGGTATTTAAAATTATCATCTGTCTGTGGTGTGGGATTTTTTTCATAGTTTAAAGAAAGAGACTAGGGTTGGGCAGGTGGGACTAAGGTGACACAACAATGAGGCGGGAGCCGGACAGCAGGGGCCAGACTTGGGGTGCTTGGAACCCCGCCAGGCGGCCTTCCCCGGGAGGGGTTCCGGGCTCGTCCAGGTTACCCGAGCAGGCGGGGGAGGGCTCCCTGTAAGAGCTGAGGTTTACGCCAATAACTTGCACAAGTGTGGACGGTGGACAGGGAGATGGAGAGACCCGTGGGGGGTTGGGAAACGGCCCAGTTGGTGACACAGAGGCGATGCCAGTGATCAGAGCTCACGGGGGCCGGCGGGACCACTGGGGCAGGGCAGGGCTTGAAGGCAGCAGATGTTTCCCAAGACTCTGAGTGTGTGTCCGGGTGTGTGTGTGTGTGCAGGTGTGTATGAGTGTATGTGTTCATGCATGTGTATGTGCCTGTGTCTGTGCATTCGTGTGTGTGCAAGTCTGTGTGTATACAAGTCTATGTGTGTGTGCACATGTGCGTCTGTGTGAAAGAGAGACTGCGTGTCTGTGTGTGCACACGCACACGTGATCTGAGAGTTCCCATCTCTGGATCTCCGCTGTGTCTTGCGGGAGGTGTGGAGGGAGGGGCAGAGGGAAGCTCAGGCCCTCTGCAGGGTCCTGCCATCACCCGCGACCCCACTGTGGTTCTCGGCTTCAGGAGCTGTACTGCAGCACCACAGACACTTTCCAGAAGTTTGCGGACATCCTGTTCCTTGAGAGGCTCCCAGGTGTGACTGGCCTCCCCCAGGTGGAGTGTGACTACTTGAGGCAGGAGGTGCAGGAGGACGCCGCCCGGCTGCTGCGGAAGTCGGACCGTTTCCGGAGGCAGCAGTGGCAACTCTTCCAGCAGCTCCTGCAGGAGGAGCAGCAGGTGCGTGCGTGTTGCAGGCGGGGGATTTGGGAAGCTGGGGACGGGTGGCAAGACGTTGCATCTGGCGGGCAGCCCTGGTGCCTGCTGCAGATGCTCGGAGAGATGGCGGCCGCCAGTCTTTCACAGCAGCCCGCCAGGGCGTGGCAAGAGAGCAAGACCGTCGTCTCCCGTGGCAGGAAGTCGGGAGGTGATGCCTCATGTTGATCCATCAGGAGAGAGCAGCAAAGCATGGTTTTAGAACAAGAGATATACGGAGCAAACAAATGGCGGCAGAAAGGAAGGTTGGGGGAGGCACCTGTTTTTCAGTGAAAGTCATTTGCTGATTAAGACGATGGATCTATGCTGTGGACAGAATCGTGGTCCCTCACAGATGTCCACGTCCCAACCCCCAGACCCTGGGCACATGTCCCCGCACATGGCAAAAGGCCCTTTGCAGATGGGATTAAGGATCTCGAGGCAGGGAGAAGATGCGGGGTTATCCGGGTGAGCCCGTGTAATCACAGGTTCTTATGCAAGCGGGGCAGGAGGCTCAGAGTTGGGGAGGGTGCTGTCTCCAGAGTGGTGTGGCCAGGAGCCCCGGCATGCGGCTGTGCCCAGTAGCTGGAAAAGGCAAGGACAGATTTCACCTAGAGCACCGCCCAGCTCGCGCCTTGACTTTAACCTGTTAAGACCCATTTCAGACTTCTGACCTCCAGAACTCTAAGATGATAAATTTGTGCTGTTCTAAGCCATAGTTTGTGGCAATGCGTTACAGTAGGAATGGGAAACTACTGCAGTACTCATTGATTTTATTTTTAAAAAATTAAAAACCATGAAATAAAAGAAGGGACTTCCAGATTCCGCATCCACCAACACTGCCCACATCTCTCTCTCTCACCTCTGCCCTCGAGAGGCCGTAAAACTAACATGCTCAGTCACCCGGCATCCTTTGCGAATGGCAGTGGCTAACTGACACAGCTCTGGCCTATGAGACAGGGCATGGCACCTGCAAGGGGCTTCTCTTTCCTCTTGCCAATGCCAGGTCTCGCTCAGAGCAACCCCGTTCTTCCTGCCTTTCTCTGCCCAATAGACAGCCCACACGAGGACAGAGCCTGGTGTGCTCAGACAGTGGAACAAGGTCCTAGATGGCCTGAGTTCCTGGTGGTGACTTCCACTGAAAAACAGGTGCCTCCCCTAACCTTCCTTTCTGCCGCCATTTGTTTGCTCCGTATATCTCTTGTTCTAAAACCATGCTTTGCTGCTCTCTCCTGATGGATCAACATAAGGCATCACCTCCTGACTTCCTGCCACGGGAGACGACAGTCCTGCTCTCTTGCCCCGCCTTGGCGGGCTGCTGTGAAAGACTGGCGGCCGCCATCTCTCCGAGCATCTGCAGCAGGCACCAGGGCTGCCCGCCAGTGGTGGGCCACTGCTCCAGCCCCAGACTGCCCACCCCTAGGTACTTATTGTCAGAAATTTCTGTTCCTTTATGTGGGGTCTTCAGTTAGTTACGGAAGACCCTTCTGACTGATGCATCTAAAAGAGGTTTTCTAAAGCAAGTAGTCGGAGCTATAGACAGTATGAAGTAAATAGAGGAAAGTGTCATGCAAACACATGGCCACTGCCCTGTCAACCGTAACTGGACTCTCTCCTGCATTGGGCTGTGAGCTCCTTGAGGGCAGCACCCTGACCTCATATTTACTCCTCCTATTCAGAGCCCAGTGGCTGCAGTGCAGTAGGGGCTCGGGAAAATTCTGTTGCATTCCCGGCAATAAGGCAGCTTTGGAAATTATTGAAGGGTCACCATGATCCTGTATTCTTCCAAAGGATCTAAATAAAGCTGAATTCATCCAGTTTGCGGGCACCAGACCAATTAATTTACAGTCTCTCTCGGGGCAGGAACCCGCAATGGCTTAACACACCAGGTGGGTCTGATGTGCCTCTGATGTGGACTCCCCAAGCGAGGGGGAGGGCCTTCTGGAGACCACTGTGGTTTTGCAGCCGAGTCACTAACCTTGGTAGCTTGAGGCATGGGTGTGAGCCAGAGCGGACACATTAATGGGCCATGTGGCTTTAGCCAATTAACTGAGATCCTGCAACTCTGTGATATTCCACAATGTGCTAAGTGTCCCTGTCGTGGCCCGATTACAGGATGGGGGATGACACACAGAACATATACATAAGACGCAGACAGGCTGGCTGTAGTCCCGGAAGAAAAAAGGACACAGAGACAAGAGACGGTTTAAGAATGCAGCAGCTAAACTCTGCCAGTCATTTATTTTATACAGTTTAATTGGGCAAGCGTCCCGCAGCTATTTTCTCATCCCAGCTACTTTCCCAGCTACTTTTTGGTATGTGACTTCCCACGGCCAACAACACCTGCTTTTCCAGTCAAAGCAAAAAGCATGGCCTTCTACAAGAGGTCTCCTTGACGTTTGACACTGTTTTCAGATAACAAACAATCTCGGCTCGAGTGGGAGACCTTGAGTCCCTGACCGCCTTGCAGCGCCTCGCACCGTGCTGGGTACCAGGCACCCTGGCTCGCACTCAAGGCCACAGGTCCTTGGCCGTTTGCCTGGAGAAACAGTTTCTTCTGCTGGTCAACAAGCCACGTCCTGCTAATTGTGGGAACAAGCAATGGGCTCCCGTTCTGCTGACTTGGGGTCTCAGCCAGTCTGACCCTGGGACGGCTCGCTTCAGCTCCCTTCAGTCCCAGAACCCCAGCTTCTTTGTGAAAACAAGAAATCAAAATACCCAACAAGTTGCTGTGAGGTAATGCAAGTAAAGACCTTTAGCACAGTGTCTCTTGAATCATTTAATATTATAGACAGTGAAAATTCAGAATTTCATTTCCCATAAAACACCTGTGGCTTATCTAAAACTTTCTGATTATGAATCTTAAGTTATTAATATTTTAGGTAAATATGAGACTATGCATAGCTCTGTTTTCTTTTTATCTATTTACTTTGTGAGCATATGATTGTGAATTTTCCTTGGCACGTGGGGAATGTTTTCAAGATCAGTTTTGCATTCAAGAAGCAAGCAGAAGGTCAGGCGCGGTGGCTCGAGCCTATACTCCTAGCACTCTGGGAGGCCGAGGCGGGCGGATTGTTCCAGGTAAGGAGTTCAAAACCAGCCTGAGCAAGAGCGAGACCCTGTCTCTACTATAAATAGAAAGAAATTAATTGACCAACTAATATACATAGAAAAAATTAGCCAGGCATGGTACGCATGCCTGTAGTCCCAGCTACTCCGGAGGCTGAGGCAGGAGGATTGCTTGAGCCCAGGAGTCTGAGATTGCTGTGAGCTAGGCTGACGCCACGGCACTCACTCTAGCCTGGACAACAAAGTGAGACTCTGTCTCAAAAAAAAAAAGCAAGCAGAAGAGCTAATGACCTCATCAACTGATTAAATAAGTATGACCCAAGACTGTTTCTCAAAGTGTATATATCATAATTAATTTACTGATTGCTTAATTGCCTTAAATTACCACAAGATATTTAGAGATCCATGTTCTCTCCCTCTTGGCATTTTTCCTCATTGATGACAAAAATGAGAAATGAGCTTTCTAGCTGTGGATGAATGTCACTCCTGAAAAGCACTAGCACACCCTAACCGACAGTCTTCTTTCCCACATTGTTGTCTGTCGAAAAGGCTTTGGTGGTTTCATAACGTGTTGCTCAGGAAAGTTGTTAAAAATTATGGAGTTTGTGAATCACAAAATGATGACAAGTTTTCATTTGTCAAAATTTAATCCCACTTTAATGCAGGTATCTGGGCTTCTCCCAGTCCACTTGTGGTAGATGGCATAATGGCCCCAAAGAGGTCCAGACCCTAACCCTAAAACCTGTGAATGTGGCAGTTACAAGGCCAGAAGTACTTTGCAGAGTCATTAGGATCTTGAGATGGGCACATGCTCATCTGGCTGGGCCCAGTGTTGGCACGAGGGTCCTATAGGTGGGAAGGACTCACAAGGGCTCCAGTGTCAGAGCTTGCCGGGCAGAAAGACCCAGCCAGCGACTGCTGGGCGGGACAATGGAGGGCGGGGCTGTGCATGGGGAAACGCTGGGGACCCTCGAGGGAGCGTGCAGGCTGCCCACACCACCCCTGAGCCCCTCCATGCCCATTTTGGGCTTCTGACCTTCTGAAGTGTAAGATAGATAATTAATTCCTGTTGCTTTAGGCCACTAAGTTTGTGGCAATTTGTGACAGCAGCCACGGGAAACTTATACAGCGCCACGTAAAACTGGGTTTCTCGCAGGCAGTGCCTGCCGGGGCGCAGGACGCGAGGACGGCAGTGCTAGGGGTGGTCCACCCAAATTTACGTCCCGCTCCCCTCCCCTGCTCTCGACCCCACTCCAGGCAGCTTTCTGTCACCTCGTCACCAAATCCGCCCTCCTGTGCACCAAGCGAGGCCTCATCTTACTGGGCCCAGTGGCGGCGTGCGTGTGGCCATGCGGGGTCTCCCGTCCCCAAAACACTCCGATTCTCCTGCTTCCCCTCCCCGTCTCCGCTTATGGTTCCTGGCTCCAGGACACTGGACAGCCCCTGGGGGTAGCCTGCAGTCCTCCCTTCATCCACGTGCACTGTCCCGGGGCCTGCTTAGTCACGCGCCATCTATGTCCGTTCTCTGATGCCACACGGCAAACATCCCCAGACTATTGTAGCAGCTTAAAACAACACGTGCACAGGCTCTTGGCAGGACTCGGTTCCTCGAGGGCTGCTGAACTGAGAGCCAGCGACTCCAGAATGTGTCCCTCTGGCTCACAGTTATTCACGAGCTCAGCTCTACTGCAGTCTCCGTTTGGGAGAGTGACAGGCGTGTCCAGCACAGCTGTCACAGTGCCCTCCTGCTTTCTGCCTCACGGAACGAAAGCTTCGGGGTCACCCATGTGCCTCCTTGTTTCATCTGGCAGGAAATCCCCCCCACTGGTCCTAGCTGGTCTGATCCAGAAAGAGACCACGCCTCGGCACTCCTCCCTCAGCACCTGCCGGAGCTCCCGTGCCTTTTGCTGACGTCCTGCGACAGCGGCCAGTGGTGCCCTCCGTCCTCACGCCCATCCAGACTGGTGCTCCTAAGATGTGCTGTATGCCAGTAATGCACATTTAAAAATATATTGATAGCCCTGGAATTGAGATGCAACTTAATTTAATTGGCAGTGACTTTTCTCTCTCTTTTTTTAATTTTTTTTTGAGACAGAGAGTCTCACTCTGGTGCCTGGGCTAGAATGCATCAGCCTAGCTCACAGCAACCTCAAATCCCTGGGCTCAAGCTATCCTCCTGCCACAGCCTCCCGAGTAGCTGGAGCTATAGGTTCATACCACCACACCAGCTAATTTTTCCTATTTTTAGTAAAGATGGGGTCGTTCTTGCTCAGGCTGGTCTTGAACTCTTGACCTCAAGAAATCTTCCTGCCTTGGCCTTCTAGAGTGCTAGGATTACAGGCATGAGCCACCAAGCCTGGCCAACTTTTCTCTCTTAGTGACACCTAAAATATTTGAGCATCTTACAATCATCAGCACGATAAACTTGATGAAGATACTAAGTCACATCAGGTAACTTCTCTGCTCAAAACCCCTGTTGGCTTCTCATTTCACGTAGCATAAGAGCTGGAGTCCCACTCTGGGAGGCCAAGGTGGGAGGGTGAAAAGACCAGCCTGGCAACATAGTGAGATCGTGTCTCCACAAACAGTAAAACATAGCCGGGCATGGTGGCGCGTGCCTGTAGTCCCAGCTACTTGGGAGGCTGAGGCAGGAGGATCGCTTGAGCCCAGGATTTCGGTCACACTACTGCACTCCAGCCTGGGTGAAACAGTGGGACGCCATCTCTAAAAAAAACAAAGCCAGAGTCCTCCCCTGTCCTGCAAGGCCCATCACAGCAAGACCCGGCAGCCCCGGACTCAGCCTGCCCATTCCCACCCTGGCTCGGCCCCAGCCTCACCGGCCCCGTGTCCCTCTGGCTCCCTGGGCACGCTGCAGCCTGTCCTGCCCCAGGTCCCTGCTCCGTGTCGCTTTCATGACAAGGCCTGCTCTGACCTCGCTTCTGATAACCGCAGTGCCTCCCTCACCCTCACGCCCTGGTGTTGCCTCAGGTGTGACTGCGGAGCCCACCTGTCCCTGGAGGGCACTGCCGACCTCAGCACGTGCCAGGCCAGCCACCGTCCCTGCCCTTCCCTCGTGCAGTGTGCGGGCCCGAAGCAGAGTGTACCTCACCCGAGGTCACAGTGCCTGCACCAGTGACCAGCGTGAGCACTTGGACCCTGGAAGCCACTTGCTGCTGCCGGATTTAAGCGTCTCTGGGCCTGCACTGGGGCGTGTTGAAGAGGCTGGTGTGGCAGTGCCAGGGGCTGTCTGCCCAAATGTGCCATGTGACAGTGTGGTTTTGTGAGGTTGTGTGTACGTGTGACCATCACAATGCCGGGAGGGCCCAGTCCAGGCCCGAGCCTTTCCCGCGGCCGCGGTTCTCGCCTATCCTGAGGCAGCAGCGCCACCTGCAGGCGGATGGAGGCAGAGCCTTTCCACGCAAGCTCAGGAAGAGGGAGGGCTCCCGCCCTGGGGATGGGAGCGGGGACGTGGTGCCGCCGGAGAGAGCTGAGCTGTGGAGACAGATGTAGATTCAGTCCCTGCTCTACTATGGGCTGTACAGCCCTGGACCTAATAGGATTTTCACAGATAAAAGCCTCACTGAAGATGAGCTAACATCCAAAATCACAGAACACACCGGGTACAGTCGACCGTAAGGATTTGCACACACAGCCAGCGCATGTTTAGACAGCATCAAGCTCCAAGGAATTCATAGGAAGGCATTATTAGCAAGTGTGTATAAAGTAAGCTTTTTAGAACAATAGAAAAAGAACAAATAGCCCCCAAAACAAGACAGTATGAGAAAAGACAAGACAGATGAAATAACATATACTTTTATAAATAAAAATTCTGATCACGAAACAGCAATTTAATGGATGAGTTATACAGCAGATTAAATGTGGCTAAAAAAACTGTGAACTAGAATATAAATGTGAGAAACTGGTCCCAGAATGCAGCTCAGAGATTTAACCACTTCGGTACGAGTGTGGACTATAGTCGGTAGCCACAGATGGACGCGCACAGCGACTGTAGCCGACAGCCGTGATGTGACTTTTCTAATTTTTCATTTATCAAAATTATGAACATTTAAAAATAACATCATGAAAACATATATGTATATGTACCTATTCTGATTTACATGACAAGTAAAGCTGCCTGTAAAGTAAAACAAGCTTTCGGTGCTTTCGAGCTTTCTTCATCACACGAGAGCAAGACGGGATTCTTCGTCAATGCACAGCACAGACCACCGTGCGGACTGTGAGTGCCAGCCATGGGCAAAGTTTTGTGGCCGGTGAGCGCGATCCCGAAGTGGTTAAAGACATGGAAAATAGGAAAGAAGATTAGAGAATGAGAAGTCCTATAGAATGAGAAGTAGAATGAGAAGTCCTATAGAAATAGAATATGTCTATAATTCTACGGAAATAGAATATGGCATTTTCAAGACAGTAAAGGAGAACAGGGAGTAAGAATAAAGGGAATAAATAATACTGTGACAAGGAGCACTGATGATTCAAGCAACAAAGACTTTAGAAACAGGAGGAAGCTGAAGCCATGGAGCCGCGCCACACTGCGGGGAGAAAGCTGGGGTTACAGCCCTGCTGTTCTCGGGGCAGAAGTGTCAGCGTGATTCCTACAAAGCAAGTGTGCAACTGGAAAGATGAAGAGTAACCATGGGGGAGGGAACAGAGCAGCCCCCATGCGGGAGCCGCCTGGTGCTCCCCGCCGGGCCCGGCGTGCTCCTGTTGAGCAGTGCCACAGAAGGTCCCCACCAGACAAGGCCACTCTGTGACTGACCGTGGCAGACGGAGACACAAGCGAGACCACTGAGCAACCATGTCTGAACACAACCAGACATGAACGCTGCCCAAGCCCCCAGGTGACCAGACACCCCGTCCTGGCTGAGACGAGCAAGGTGGCTTTAGCCCCCCAGACACCCCTCCCTCTCCATAAGACTGACGCAGGTGCGGGCAGGACCTGCCCCCGACAGCACCGCCCAGAGCCCAGCGGCTTCCTCTAGCCCCCCGTCCCCTCCCACGGCCACGCCTGACCATCGGGCACTGAGCCCCCTCCCCCAGACGCGGGGTTCCCCAGAGTGCACGTCCTGCACCTGCTCAGCACAGGTGCACGCCTGGTGATCTGTGGCGTGCACTGACAGAGTAAAGTAGAAGGTACAGCTTCCAAGGTAGAGAAGAAAATACGCAATGCAGAATAATCAATCCAATGAGCATAGGAAGCAGGGGCAATGCAGAGGTAAAGCACAGTAGCTAGAGAACTCTGGGTCGCGTTTTGGGTAAGTCCAAGCACACCATCAGTCGTAGCGAGCTGTAGCAAATTCTCTTAGATTGCGGAAAAAGGATCTAAATCTAAATACGTAGTATTGCAGGAGACTCAGCTAAGTCACCGTGACACCAAAAGTGAGAAAGGGACATACCAGGCAAATATTAACCAAAAGAAAGGTGTTGAGCGAAGCAGACCTCCACCGGGCAGAAAGCGTCCTTTAGGGACGAGAGGGCCATTCTGCAGTGTGAAAGGGACGCTGCCTCCGGAAGATCCGACAGTTCAGCCTCGAAATACATAAAGCAAACTTTGATGGAAGTGAAAGAAGTACAAACTGAAATCATAATCCCATCTCACAGAAAACCAGATAAACCAGTCAGACCGTAGGTCTGGCCCTGAAAATAAGGTCTGCACCCCGCGGCAGGTGGAGCTGCTGTGCCCCCGTAGGGTCTTTGTGCATCGTGTGTGGAGCGTGTGAGTGCCTCTACTGAAAAGCCAAAGAACGAGCCAACAGAGAAACTGTCACATTAAGATTGCTCTGCAGGGCGCCACCTGCAAAATCAATATTCCAAACCAGTAGATTTCCTCCAAACCAGCAACACCCTCGATAACGTAAAGAACGTCTGCAGAATAAAAGCTATAGGGTGCCTAAAAATAAATCAACCAATATATAAAACAGCTCAGTGGAAAAGTTTAGAAAATGTTTTTGAGGACATAAAGATGAAAGAAATATCACGTTCTTGGGTAGGAAACTCAATTTTGCAAAAGTGGCAGTCCTCTCCAAATTAATCTATAAAATTAACCCAAAGACAAAAAATTTTTTTAACATAATTTATCTCCTAAACTCAACCAACTTATCCTAAAAGTTACATAAAAACAAAGAATAGTCTTACAGTTTAGAACAAGAAAATAAGGAAGGCCTTGCCCCAGCAGCTATGATGTTTAATTGCTATAACCTCAGCAGTCAAAGCAGTGTGCAGAACTAAACAACCAACAGAACAAAATAGCCTGGAACAAGCTGTGGGAGTATATATTAATTATGTAAGACAAAGTGGCATTATAGGAAAGCCAGAAAAAATAAATTATTTAATAAGCACTGCAGGACAATTAGTTGTCCATTGATCCAGAGAAAATTAGATCTCTTCCTCACTCCACAGAAAATAAATTTTAGATACTTTAAGACCTAAATGCAAATACTAATATGAAAAAATTTAAATTTTTAAATTTAAATTTAATATTTAAATTTAGGAGGAAACATAAGAGAAAATCTTAATGACGTCAGGAGATAGGGGATTTTTTAAACAAGAAACATCAGGCGCAGTCCAGCACAGCAAGGCTGATGAAATGAACTCCAGAAGAGTGACCACCTGCATGCTCTGTCCTCTGTCCTGGGCTCTAGGTGTGGATGGAGGAGTGTGCTCTGTCTGATGTGCTGCAGACACACCTACGGGAAGACCTTGAGAGCACCGTGCGCGGAGCCTTGGGGCGACTTGGCGGCCTCACCGAAGAGTGAGTACAGCTTCCTGGGGGCTTGGGGCGTGGAGTCCCCGAGGTGCATGCTCTGTGCTGCTCAGCGCCCGTCTGCAAGGTGGACGCACTGACCGCCCCCGCCGCCTGCCTGTGAACGTAAATGGCTTCACATTTCTCAGCCTCACTTTCCTCATCTGTAAAGTGGGGCTAAGCATACCACTTCATAGGAGCTTTTTTGAACAGCTTTTTGAGGTGTGATTTACATATATTTATTCTGAGTACAATTCAAGGATTTTTAGTGACTTTACAGAGTTCTGCACCCATCACCACAATCCAAATTTAGAACATTCCTATCGCCCCAGAAAGGCGATAGGCCTTTTTGCAGTCACTCCCCATTTATTGATCAATTTTTATTTTCATTTTTATACTTTTGCTATAACTATTAGTGCAATATAGTCTTCTCCGTTTGCCGAAAAATATTTATTTTTCCTTATTTCATATGAGAAAGGCTCTCGTGATGTAGCCATAGTTGCAGTGCGCAGCCGCGGCATGGACACACACGGGCTCGACCCAGGAACTCAGCCGCTGGACCAGCGTGCTGGCGAGCAGAGCTGAGGGTGGCAGGGAGCGGCTGGGCTCGGTCTGACTGAAACCGTGCCTTTAAATTGTATTAGAGTTTAGCCCGTTTACGCCTAATGTAAGTCCTGATGCTGACGTGTCGGGTTTTCGTGCCAGTTTGTGAAAACCCTCAGCCATTTTCCCGGCAAACCTTCCTCGCCCTTCCTCTCCCACCCCTTCCGGCCCAGCCACGGTTTGCCAGCGCCCCGCGCGGGTCTCCACCTGCTGCCGCCGTCTGCGTTCTCTCTCTGCCGTTCAAGCTGCTGCTTTTCTTCCGAGCCGTCTTTCCTCCACTTTTCGGCTATGCTTTGTGGGCTGTGAATCCACCTAGTGAGTTGTTAATGCCACTTACTGTGTTTTCAGTTCTAGAATTTTCATTTGATGCTTATAGTTTCCAGTTATCTGCTTTATCTTATTTAATTTCTTGTGCATATTAATCATGATTATTGTAAAGTTTATGTCTGATTATTCTATTATCTGATACCTTGTAGGTATGTTTCTATTGTCTCTTTATTTTGGGGCACGTGTCTGGTTATTTTTACTGAACGATGAACCCTGTGCGTGAAGCGCTGTAGAGATGATGTGCAGCCTCAGAGGGTGTGGTCGTCCTCCGGGGAGGACTCATCTTCCTTCCAACAGCAGCTGCAGGAGTGGCAGACTAACTGTGCCGTTTGGGGATTTAGCTGACACAGAGCTAGGTCTTTGTGAGAGACGAGTCCTGATTCTGAGGGTAAAGTCCCCAGCGGGAAGCCGGGCGTGCTGGCCAGGCCTCTGCTGCTTGGCGGACGGGCGCCAGCCCTCCGGGCTGCTTTTCTGCCTCTCCGCAAATCCCTCAAGCTGCACAGCGCTGGGCCTTAGATACATCACTTAGATAGCAACTCAAACATAGCTCAAGATTTCAGTTTGAAATGTGTCGATTCGAGAGCTACGTAAGAAACTTGAGTGGCCGAGTGCCGTAGGTGGCTGGGCAGGGTGGGACAGAGTTTAAAAGTCAATGCAGGAGCAGGTGGCTGCGGAGCACGCAGGTGAGCACCCGTGTCTGCGAGGACGGGCGCAGACGGCCAGACGGCTCCAACCCGCTTCCTCCTGCAGAGGCTCCCTGGGCGGCGGGACTTTGGGGAGCTCCATGCTGATGCCGCCCCGCTCTGCTCCCAGGTCTGCGCGGTGCGTCCTGCAGGGCCACAGCCTGCTGCTGGGCTCGGCGCTGCGGAGGCTGGCTCTCCGCGGCAGCTCCCTCGCCGCCCTGGCGCAGATGAGGCTGTCGGGGAAGAAGCGCGTCCTCCAGGAGCTGCGCGAGCAGCGTGCGCTGGAGCAGGCGTCCTCCCCGTGCCCGGACGAGCACCAGTGGCAGCTGCTCAAAGCCCTGGTAAGGCCCGACCCAGACGGCAGCCCGCGGCCGGCCCGAGACCTCCTCTCTCCTCAGTGGCCTCTTCAAAGGTCCCGCCTCCCCGGACAGCCACATCCCGAGGCGCTCGGGTTAGGGTTCTGCATACGGGTTCGAGGGAGCAGATTCAGCCCATGTAAGTGAGGACAGCGGCTGCCCGCTGTAGGGCCCCCACGTGCCAGAGGGTTCCAGGGCAGGTGCTGCTCAGTGAGGAGAGTCAACTAGAAAGTCCGAGTGAAATCGGAGAGGGGTGCGGCTGTCGTCAGGGACGCGGCAGAAAGGCCCCTGTGGTCTCTTTGAGGGCTTCAACAGACCGGGAGAAAGAACCTGTAAGTCGAGCTGGGACCCGACCCAAGCAGGCTGACGCAGGGTCTCCTGCACACGGCCACTGCCCTGCGGGGGCGGCTGGCTCCTCCGGCCCGCGGGTCAGGCTCAAGCCCACGGTCTCCTTAGCTCTGCCGGGAGAGCTCTGGGAGAGCACGAGGGCTCGCCGCCGGGTGCCGACTCCCCTCACTTCTTTCTTTCATATCCTACGAGGACGGCCAGTCCTCAGGGCCCTGTGTGCCCTGCCTCAGCTTCTGGGATGTCCTGAGAGACTCAGATCTGCCTTCAAAACCTGGCTCTGCTGTGTGACTTTTAGAAAGTTAATCAACTTCTCAGAGTCTTTTTGTTCTCATCTGTCCTAGTGTTCAGGTCTCGTGATGTTCTAGAAGGATGAGCAAGCTCCCCATCCTGTGAGGGACCACAGAGGGTACTGGCACACAGTTGGCGCTCAGTGATTGCCCTTTTAGAAGAGGGGAATATTCACAAGCCCAGAGGCCACCTCTTTCTTCCCTTTCTCCATCCCCTTCCCAACTCGGGGGCCCCAGGCAGGACCACCCCACACCTGGTCCTGGCCGGAGCATCTCCGTACAGGGCAGCGCCGTGGCCCCTGCCGTCCTCTCCAGGAGGCGCGAGTGCTGGAGGAGGCCGGCAGGCTGGAGGAGGAGGCGCAGCAGACGCGGCTGCAGCTCCAGCAGCAGCTCCTGGCTGAGGCCCAGGAGGTCGGACAGCGGCTGCAGCAACACACGGAGCGCGCCATTGGTCAGGCACTGCTGGGGTACGCGCGCAACGCGGCCATCAAGAGCCGGGCCAAGGACAGGGATGACTTCAAGGTGCGTGCCAACCTCCCATCCCCTGGGACACCCAGGACCAAGAAGAATTGGGGTGGGCTCCGAGAGCTGGGTCTGCTTTTGCAGCACCCATCGCGGACCTTCGGCCTTGCAGAGATTACGCGACTTCCCCAAGCCTTACTTTTCTCATCTGTAAGATGGGGCCTTCTCCCCGTAGCGTTCCGCGGTGAGGAACCACAGCAACAGATGGCAGGTGTCCTGTCTGCTGTTCGGCCCTGCGTTGTGTCTTGCTGACCGCTGGCTCAGCCCTTACATCAGCCTCAGAGAGACACGATGTCGCCCAGAGCCATGCAGTGGCAGTGGCAGACCCAGTCCCTCTCCTGGGAGAGAGGTGTGCTTTCCTGACACACGGAGGCTTTCCAGAGTTCGTCCTGACAGCTGGGAGGCACTGCTAGAACCCGCCTGGCTTGAGCAGGCAGTGGCTCCCAATAGTGACCGCCAGCAGGGATAGCACTGGTAACAGCGAGAGGCGCTGCTAGCACCGCCCTCGAGTCCAGGTGCGTCTGCCTCCCTGGTCACGGCATTCTCCCGCGGCCCCGCGCCCGTCTGCCGCCGCATGTGGGCACGAGCACTGCCCGCCTGCAGCCGCCCCCGAGAGTCACGCTGCCCATGGCTGGGGCAGGGGCTGTGCCCTGTGCCTGGCAGACGCCAGCGGTGCCGCAGGCCCCGGACCAGCAGGCAGCCTCGTGCCTGCCGTGAGTGCCGGAGCCCCTCCAGGCACCCTCCAAGGGTTCGTTCATTTCAGCAGGGAGTCACTCCGCTCCCCTGTGCAGCAAAGAGTTTGGACCCGCCTTTCTGTGACATTGTGTTGGAATGTCTCACAGCCGCCTCAGGTTGTGCAGACGTCAGGGTTCTGTCTGGCTGGGGAAATGGGCCTGTCACCTGTTTCCCTAAAATTTTCCGAATCTTACCTAATAATCATTGCTCATCGCATGAAAAGATAGTAAGATGCAAGGGTGTCCAATTTTGTCCTCAGCTTCCCAGAGGGACTTTGAGCTGGGATTAGAAAATAAGGACCTCTACCCACATTTCACCTCTGCAAGAAAGAACACTGTGCTTAGTTTCTAGAAGAATGGACGTGTGTTCCACGCCTGTTCCCAGAGCACCAGGTCCTGCAGTAGGGGCTGGGGTGGAGTGCGCGGCTGGGCAGTGTCCCTGCCTTCGCAGGCTCACGGTGCGCTGGGCCGAAGCCCAGGGAGACCCGGCCGCGGCGTCCTGGAGACGCTCCGCCGAGGAGGGCAGGCAGCGCCCGCGTGGGGGGCCGGGTTGGAAAAGCAGAACACAAGGGCAGATATGTCTGCTGATGTGCACGAGATGCCAGCCAGAGAGACCGTGGTGGAGGAGAGAAGGACGGCCAAGGTGGCCGTCTTGGGTGGCCAAAGATGGAGGGCCTGGAGGCGAGGGAGGGACAGGGACGCCGCTCCGCTGGGCAGGCAGGTGGGCGCAGGGCTGGACGACGAGGCTGGTGGGTTTGCCCACCCGAAGGGAAGAGAAGGGGGGCTCCTGCTGGGAAGGGCAAGGCCAGAGCCCAGGCTCCCTCAGGGGGTGGAGTCTGGAGTCAGAGCCCCCTTTGTGGGTAGGGAGGCCAGGCAGAGGGGGAGGAGAGAACCGCTGAAGTCAGGGGTGAGCTTGGGAGTTAGACCCCCTGGGCCGTGCAGTCTCCGTACCTCCGCAGCACGGGCTCCACACCTGCGTGTCCAGGAACATCGCTCAGACAGTGCTGTGAGAACACGTGGCCAGCACAGCCCTTGAACACAGCCACTCGGTAGTAAGTGCTCAATGAAAAGTGGAGGCCAGGAGCCGTGGCTTGTGCCTGTAGCCCCAGCTGCTCGGGAAGCTGAGACAGGAGGATCGCTTGCGGCCAAGAGTGTGAGACCAGACTAGGCAACAGGCAAAACCCCACCTCTACAAAAATAACAGCAATAATAAGTGGGTATTTACTTTTTCTTGCCCAAAGCCTGGCACCATCCAGTAAATGTTGAAATGGGCACTCTTGTGTCTTAACTTTCTGAGTTTTGTCCATAATTTTATGAAGACGAGGGTAGTCACTTTGTCAGTGCGTAAGCAGCACAACCCCAGTAACGCAGCGTCTAGCATTCCCTCTTTTCTGCTTTGGTCGGAAGGTGTATCATTTAAGAACACCTATAGCTGCAAGTAACAGAAAGCCCTACTATATGGCTCAAATAAATGAAAGTCACTTATCCCATGCAACAAGAAATGTGAGGTGGGTGGTCCCAGCTGGCACAGTGGCTCCCTGTGATGTGACCAAGGACCAGCCTCTTTCTTTCCAATCAACCGTTCTTGGTTTTTGTTTTTTGCCTCATAGTGTCAAAATGTCCACTGCCTCTCCATACATCGGGTCTGCATTCCAGGCAGGAAGAGGGAAGTGGCAAAGTCTTTTACCCACTGAGGCTTCACATTAATGTTCAGAGAGGGAAGAGCTCCCCAGCAGACTTTCCCTGACATTGTATTTCATTGGCCAGAACTGGGTGACACAGCCAGCCTTAGACCATCCCTAACCTAGGAAAATATAATAGTATCAGGACTGGTTTAAACCAACTACCCACTCTCTGCTCCCTGACAAATCCCAGTCGGTGAGTAAGTGGAAGATACAAACCAGGTCAAGGGGAGCAGGACATGGAATGGGCCACAGTGGCTGCCATGTGTGACTTCTCTGCTGTCACCATCCTTCCCTCCCCCTGCAGAGGACACTGGTAGAGGCGGCAGTGGAGAGCGTCCACGTGACCGGCGCTGGCATCCGCCACCTTGTGCAGGCGTACGACCAGCAAATCGGGAAGATCGTGCAGGACCACGGGGAGAGAAAACTGCAGCACCTGAAGGCCCTACAGGGTAGGCGCCCTCCCTGGGGAAGCCCCTGAAGAGACAGTCCTGACTTCTAGTTTGGGGCAGGAGAGCATGTCAAGTGCTTCAAATTTTATTTGGGGGAATTTAATTTTTTTAATGCTTTTATGTATTTATTCATCCCCTGCTTTGTCCCAAAAGGCTTTTTAAAAGGCCTTAAAGAAACACATGCGCAGGGAAACACACAGTGCGATAGGACTTTTTGTAAGTAGATAAGTCAGCTTAAGGACAGGGTAGGAGACAGAGTTGGGGAAGGTCATCATCTAGGACATGTGCCCACAGATCCCACTTAGATGGGAAACGGGTTTGTCTCCAAGCTTCCTGGTAGCCAAGGAGGTGGAAACATACTTGATTAAAGCCACTGCAGTGACCATGAGCAAGAGCAGGACCATGGCCCTGAAATGTTCCTGAGACCCCAAGAATTTTCTCCTAAGGGCTCTTGTAAAAGGCAACCAGGGTGATGGAAAGGACAATATCCCCAATTCCAGTAATAACATACAAATTACAATATTTGAAAGTCATTTCTTGAAGGCTACTTCTGGTAGCACCCTTCCCTGCCTCCAGAGCCTCCAAACGGAGGTGTTCCCCATTCTCCCAGGAGCTCCGCCTGGATCGTCCCAGGGCTGAGGTTGGACTCGATCCCTGGAGGAATGGGGGTTAGGGTTAGGGCACAGGGCCTGGCAGCCTTCTCTGAGTGCTGTTCCTCAGCTGAGCTCAACTGCCACTTTGTCTCTCCTGTGTCCTGGGGATTAGAGGCCTAGATTCCAATAAAATCTGGGCACATGCCCAGAAATGTGCCCGATGACTACAGATTCTTCATGGTTTTCCAAAGGAAAGTTGGGCTTGTTTAGCAGGAGACAGACATGAATGCTTGCCACTGCAGAACATTCCAGATCCAGGAGTATCACTGCTCCTCACTAGACCTCCATTTCCCCATATGTGGGACCAGGGTTGGACTCACCCACACATCTCAGCTCTTATTTCCTGCTTCCCTGACACCCCGACTCTAATGTGGGGTTTTCACAGTAAATGCATTGAAACTATATAGCTGAACTTAACCACTCAACTCCTTTTTCTTCATTCAGTGAGCTGTTCTGTTTAAGAGTCACAGTGTTCTAGGCTGGAGGTCACCCAGCTCCGATTTCTCTATGGGTACTAGCAAGCCCGGGGCCAGCCAGGTAGTGGCCGCTGTGCGTCTCACAGCTAGCTAGGTGTCACAGGCTTCCTGGCAGGGCTCCCTGGACCTGCTGGCTGGTGAGCTGGGTTATCCGGCTGAGCGGAACCTTGAAGAGGGCAGTCCTGTGGTTTACTGCCCAGCCAGGACCTCTCAAGAGCAAAGGGTGCTATTAATTACTCTCCTGGGCTGATGGCATGAACCAAGCCTGTCCTGGGTAACCCAGGGCACCTTGTCATTTCACGTGTAACCTTCCAAAGACCAGGAGCACCTAAATTTGCAAACAGGAAAGAGCTCCAAGAAGTGGGGTGTGACTTTAGAGGCCGACTTGCCCAGATGGCGGAGGGCATTCGTCAGGTGCTGTCAGAAGGCTCGCTGCCCTCTGGCGCGCCGCTTGTTTGCTGTGGCTTTGCAAGCTCTGTGTGCTGCCTCCATGTGGCGCCGTCCCACCTGCCTCCCTCTCCTCTGTGCACGAGAAAGCAGGGGGGCAGAGGGCACCCGGGCAGGTTCCTCCTGCTGCGCACGACGCGTTCCCGCACAGCCACGCCCTTCCCGCGCGGGTGTCCAGGCACATCCTCCGAGAGCAGGTGTGTCCTGCTCTCCCCGAAGCCCCGCCCCGCCCCAGCGATCCCTCCCCCGCCCCTGACTGTCGTGTGCTCCTGGCCTAGGCGAGAGGGTGGAAGCCTACCGGCTGCGGAAACAGCAGGAGCGCGGCGGCCCTTCGGGGAGCAGGCTGGCAGGCGGGACGCTCGGGGCCTCCCAGGCTGTCCACCAGAGGTGAGTCTGCACTTCTTGGGTGCCCCGCGTAGAGGTCACTCTCTGCCTCTTCTGTGGCACGTCTGCCGGTGACACATCAGCACGCAGTGCTGCACACGTCTGCTCGACAACGTGCCCTCATCTGCCTCCCACACCGCGCGCAAGCCCGGAGCCTTGTCCCGCCCGTGGTCTGGCGCAAGTCATCGAGCGGGTCCAGGCGTGGGGCGGCTTCCTTACAGCCCTGACAGGGCCCTCCGCTCGCAGCCACACCTCGGCGTCCCAGTGCAGACCCGAGACGGGATCCGGGTGCAGGCTGCTGTCCTGAACGGCGCCCGGGAGGCACCCGGGAGGCACCGGGAACAGGACGTGCAGGGGGATGGGTGTGCTCTGCAGCAGCGACCATCACGGCCACCACAAGCCTGGCAGCGCAGGCCACGCACAGCCGACTGTCTCGCAGCGTCCGAGGCCAGAGGTCTGGGCTGGCTCTCGCGGCTCCTTTGGCCTCCCAGGGCCCGCATCAAGGTGTTGGGCAGCCACTGTCCTCCGGCCAGCGGGAGGAATCTGCTTCTGAGCACGCGCTGGCTGCTGGGCACTGAGGTCCCCGTTTCCTCAGAGGCATCCCCCAGCCCGGGCCGCCCCGCCTCCCTCTCTGACCTTGCAGCCCGCAGCAAGAAGCGGCCGCAGCGTCAAGTCCTGCTCACACCTGGCCTCTCCCCTGCTGCCCCTGCCTCCCGCTGGAGCCTTCCTCTGACCAGGGCCACGGTCCCCAGGCTGCTCGCCAGCCCTCGAGGGCCGTCTCCTTAGTCACATCTGCCATGTCTTGTTGCCATGCAACGTAGAGTCTTCGTGGGTTCCGGGGACTAGGACGCAGACTCTTGGGGGCGTGGTGTGGCCTGTGGCGGCGGGAGCAAACCCAGCAAGTCTGCAGGGAGGAGGGTCCCCGCGGGCCCTGTGGGACTGGGTGGAGCACAGCTCCAGCTGTGTCCGCAGGGCCAGGGAGGCAGGACATCTGTGCTCTCCTTGCACACCGGTAGAAAGTCTGTCATGGAGGTGTCCTGGTCCCCAGCAAGCCAGGCACATTCTCCTATGGCCAGAAAAAGCCCTAAAATGTAGGCACAGGCGCTTGGCGTGAGAAGCCGTTGGCCATGCGGAAGCTGTCCATGGCCGTGCAGGTGAGCTCCAGAGGGCTGTGGTTTGTGGGCACAGCACCAACGTGCCCTCGTAACACCTGTGCTTTGCTTGGCCTTGACCTGGGGACCAGGGACAGTTCCTACCACAGAGTGCTGACCTCAGCTGTGTCACATGAGTTACTAGTCCAGCACCCATCCCTCTCCAGCTCAAAGCAGAGCTCCGTGGAGGCAAGGACTGTGAGTCTCACACCTGTGTCTCTTACCCTGTGTCTTATACCTGCACAGTACCTGGCCGGCCAGAGACACCTTAATGAATGAATGAGTGGATGGAGGGATGATGGGATCTTGTAGGATGAATAGAAGTTCACTGGGCAAAGACAAAGAAGAGGGAAAAGGCATTTCTGCAGACAGCATGAAGCAAAGCAAGGTGGCATTGTTGTGCCTTTGGGTACACCACTTGCATGGCTACCTATGGATGCTCAAGGTGACTTCTGCCTTCAGGTCTAGAAATTCAGCCCCTCTCAGAGAATCTGCCCTAAAAGATCAAAGACGGCAGGGCAATGGTGGGAACAGGGTGGCTGGATTTGAATGTTCCTGTTTGCCGAGGGCCAGGGAAGAGCCAGCCGAGGATGTGCAGTATGCAAGGAGGGAGGTGGGAGCTCCCGGGGTCAGGGATGTGGCCTCTGCCCCAGCTCTAGTCGCTGCATCCGAGGAAGCATCCTGTTTTGCAAAGGAGGGGCCAGGGCGCTTCTGAAAATTAAAATTGGGGATGGGTGGCTGGCAGGCCTCTGGTACTTTTGGGGGGATATTCCTCCCTTGGGGGTAAGATTGCTTCCTCAGGAGAAGATGCTACTTTCTTCTCAGCCGCTTTGCACCTGCATGGCCTCAGGGTGGCCCCACCTGTGGCCTTCTCCTTCCCCTTCCCTTTTCTGCTCTGTCCTGCCTGTGTCACCAAGCCACACTGAAGATCACGTGATACGTGCAGGATTCTGCACAGTCCCAAGTTTCAAACAAGGGGTGTCCACTTCTTTGATGAGCTAGCCTGCTGGTGGGGCCCCAGTGAGTTGTGCCCAGGCTGGCCAGGCTCCTCTCGGGGCTCCAAGGGCTCGAGGGCGTCTCACAGCCACGGCTTGCCTCAACTCAGCAGGCTTTTCAGGGAGGTTCGTGCTGGGACTGGTGGCCCTGCCGTCCCGATCAGTGTTGACTGCCTCTGTCCCTCCACAGGGTGCTGTCCCAGCAGAAGCGGTTCCTGGCCCAGCTCGCTGTGCACCAGCAGGTGCGCCTGGGTGCCCGGAAGCAGCAGGCGAGAGCGATGGACCTTCTGGAAGCCCAGCTCGAGACCCAGCTGCAGGTACCAGTCATTGAGCCGGGGCTCTGAAAGGCAGTGGCTTCAAGAGGAGTGGAAATGGCAAAAGGCCAACCCCGTGCCACGGGTCAGCCATGGGGCGATGTGGGGAGACACCCTCCGCCCCGTGCCTCCCACTGTGATAATGCATGGCCTCCCCGTGGGACGGTGGGCTCCTGGAAGGCAGGCAGGGCTGTGTCACTTCCTGGAGTGGCTGCAGTGCCCTCGACAAGCCAGTCGGCCCACGTCTGCTGACCCAACAAAGAGACGAGCCTTTCCCTGTGTGCTCGTTGCCACCAGGGAGCGTCTCAGGGTCGGGCTCACATCCGTGCCACCCAGGCAGTGCTGGTGGTCACTGAGGTTGCACTTTATCTGAAACATATAGGATGTGCAGCTCTCTTGGTATAAAGTGGATATTTCATCACAGAAAAATCTCCTTAGTGTGAGATTATAAAGTCCAGCAATGAAGCAAAGTGGCTGCCTGTACATAAAACACTTAACTAAATCCAGAAGGAAAGCACTTAATGACGTGTCACCACCAGGCAGTAGTAACAGTGACAGTAAGAATGACAGCAGTGGGCGTGCGGTGGTGCATGCCTGTAATCCTGTCCCTCTGGGAGGCTGAGGTGTGAGGATTGCTTGAGCCTAGGAGTTGGAGGTTGCTGTGAGCTAGGCTGATGCCATGGCACTCTAGCCGGGGCAACAGAGTGAGACTCTGTCTCAAAAAAAAAAAAAACAAGGAAAAAGAAAAAATAATGACAGCAGTGGCTGTTGATGTTTATTTATTGAGGGTCTGTTATAGACAGTTGCTCAGCTGAGCACTTTACACACATTATCTAACGTCATTGTCCAGCACTTGAGGAGGTAGTCACTGTTATTGTCCCAGTTACAGATGGGGAAGCTGAGGCTGGCAGACGTTAGGTTGCCATCCAGGGTCACATGGTCAATAAGTCACTGCAAACTAGTGCAACCGCTGTGGAAAGCAATATGGAGATACCTTAAAGTGATACAAGTAGATCTACCATTTGATCCAGCAATCTCATTACTGGGCATCTACCCAAAAGAACAAAAGTCACTCTATAAAAAAGATACCTGCACTCGAATGCTTATTACAACACAATTCACAATTGCAAAGATGTGGAACAACTGAAGTGCCCATCAATACATGAGTGGATTAATAAAATGTGGTATATGTATACCATGGAGTACTACTCAGCTTTAAGAAACAACGGTGACACAGCACCTCTTGTATTTTCCTGGATAGAGCTGGAACCCATTCTACTGAGTGAAGTATGCCAAGAATGGGAAAACAAGCACCACATGTACTCACCAGCAAACTGGTATTAACAGATCAGCGCCCCAGTGGACATACAGGAATAGCATTTATCAGGTGTCGGGAGGGTGGGAGGGGAGCAGGGGACGGGTACATACAACCACAATGAGTGAGATGTGCACCATCTGGGGGATGGACACGCTTGAAGCTCTGACTCTAGGGGGGAGGGGGGCATGGGCAATATACGTAACCTTAACATTTGTAATCCCATAATATGCTGAAAAAAATAAATAAAAATAAAATAAAATAAGCCATGGCTTCAGGTCTGCCTGGGTGAACCCGGTGTTGGCGTTGGCGGCCCAGACTCTGGAGCCGGGCGGAAGCGGGCTGGGCCCTGTTTTGCCACCACCGCCACAGCAGGTCGCCGAGGCCGTCCGCCACAGCGTCCTGGTGCGCAAGCGGGTGTCGTGTGAGGGCGGACAGTTCTCTGGCAGCAGCTGGCAAGTGGCAGCTCCCTTCCTCGAGGCTGTCTGTCTGCCTCTGAGCTTGGCAGTGTCTTAGAAAACTCCCCTCCCGTGGGGGCAGTGTCCTGGCAGCCTCGAGGGCGCACCTGCGCTCTGCGAGGGGCACTGGAGAGGCGGAGGAGGGTGGGAGGCCCCACCGACCTCTCTGCTTGCATTTCAGGAAGCCGAGCAGAGGTTCATCTCCGAGCTGGGAGCCCTGGCCCGGCTGCCCCTTGCTGAGAGCAAGCTGCTCCCCGGTAAGCCCGGGCTGCCGGGTGAGTCGCAGGCGCGTCGCACGTTGCACGAGAGCAGGAGGCACTCAGGCTGCGAAATACAAGTCTAGTCCCGCTGCCACCATTAACTAGCTGTGTGGCCTCGGGCTTTGCACCTAACCTCTCTGGGCTTTCCTGCCCTTGGCTGTAAATGATCAGGCTCGGTTAGGACACACCGCGCAGCCCTTGCTCTCTGGCATTTGATGATTCTGGTTCCTGGGTCTGCCATCCCCAACTGCGTCTCTTCTCTGACTCTGTTTCCCCATCTGTGAAGTGGAGATAATAAGCTCTCCTCCTCCTGCCAGCAACCATGCCAGTGGTGTCCCAGGATGTAGTAACCTGGGGCGGGGAGAGTGACTCGGAAGATAGTGTAGACACACAGATCTGTTGAAATAGAAGCCATCGCACTGGGGCTGTGTTTCCAGCTTCTTGCTGCTCTGTTAAGTCTCGAAGTCAGTGTGCTGGAGAGGAAGCACAGTGCAGGCCTGGCAGACCTGAGTTCAAATCCCAGCTCTAGCTCGAACCAGCTGTGCTGGCTGTCGGGGCCTCAGTTTCCTTATCAGTGAAATGGGAATAATAGCCTAGGGTCCAGAGCACACATGTGGCAGAGCTCAGAGGGCGCTCAGAAATGTCAGGCTGGGTTGGAGTGAGGCCCAGAGAAGTTGTCAATTGTCGAAAGTCACAGAATGCCTGAGATCATCTGTCTTCTGCAGAGAAGCCCCTAAGGACCAAAAGGAAGAAGCCCCTGTCCAGGGAGAGGGCTGACCCAGGGGTGCCCAACGATGAGGACCCTGCCTCTGGGGACCACACCTCAGGATCGCTCAGGTACAACGGGGTCCTCAGCTTTTTATCCTGTGGGGGAGCACAGCACGTGCACTCAGCTGCCATGTGCCCAATGCCTGGGCGGGAAACCCAGCCCCCTCGGGCGTGGCTGTGAACGCCCAAGGAGTGAGCTGTGTGGCGTGCTTTGAGAGCAGCAGGCCCTGCTGCTGCGGGAAGTGCTGGCCTGACGGTCCCTGCCACTGCCGGGGGCCCAGTTGGCAGGCAGGCTGTGACCTGCCTCCATGCCCCCTCAGGGTCCAGCCTGAAGAGCCTGGCAGTGTCTCCAGGCCTGGCCACGGGGCACAGAGCTTCAGCATTTGCAGCAGGGCGGTCTGTCCCTGCAGCTCAGTCGTGGCACTGGATGGTCGCCCACCCAGCAATGGGAACTGGGGAGTTTCTAACAACTCATGTCAGATTGAAATTGTTTTGACTGCCAGTTGATGCCTTTCCATCTAATCCAGTTGTATGAGCTGGAGACAGTTGTATGTGCATGGGACAGGCACGGAGCCGGAGCCCTGACCACTGCATTTCCTCCCTGTTTTAAGCAGCAAAAGGCTGAGTCAACAGGAAAGTGACGCTGGTGATGGCGAGAACTCAAAGAAGATGCCCAAGAGAAGGAGCAATCTGTAGTTCCAGACCAGTGGGGGACTGAACCTGCAGCCCTGGCCTGGGTGCCTGTGGCCGTGGGGGACCGAGGAGGGAGGGCTCTCGGATCTCCCCTCGGCCTCACAGCCCGCGGTGAAGGGGTGAGCGAGGATGCTGGAAGGCTCAGACGAGCACGCAGGCCCCGTGGCCGGAGAGCCGTGGAGCCAGCATGGGAGACGCGAGTCTGCATCTCCTTCGGCTTCGAGCCCTGGCTCAAGTCCTCGCGGATCTCACTCTTCCGAGGAGGTTCCCCTTTTCTGGCTCTCCTCGTCCCCCGTAACCCAGCCCCAGCCCTCAGTCCTGACGCCACCGAGCCTGCCTTTCCTGAGCTTGAGGTGTCTCGGCCATCTCCAGCGCCCCGTCCTCTTCCTCCCGTGTGCCCTGGCCATGGGCTGCCCTAGCATTCTCATCGGGACCAATTCCCGGCTTTGTGTGTCCCTGCCCGTTGGCACAGCTGGCAGCTGAGGCCTGGTCACCACGGGGGGTCTGCTTCTCAGGGCCTGATGACCCTGACGAGGGAATCCCCGGCCCAAGTCCTGTCCTGACCCACCTGGGGGCTGAGGACCCGCAGGTCCAAGCGGTGCTGCCGGCGTCTTCTCCGGGAGGGAGCTCTTGTCCCGCCCGCGGCACACCTGGTGGCAGGGGCCCTCCCTGGAGGAGTGACGTCCAGGCACCTGCTTCTCCTGATGGTTGAGAGGGCATCCAGAAGCCTCCAGACCAGCCCCACGTAAGCCACAGCCAGGAGAGGCCTTCCCCAGCTGAAGAGGAAATCACTCTCTGCACGAAATGGGGGCTGTCAGCCCCGGCACCGTGGGCATGTGGGCGAGATGGTTGTTTGCTGGGGAAGAACCTGTGCTGTCCATAGCAGGACGCTTGGCAGCGTCCCTGGCCTCCACCACGAGATGCCAGCAGCATCCGCCGCCAGTGGTAACAACAGAAACGTCTCCAGACATTGCCAGTGTCCCTTGGCGCCACCTGCTGATCAGAGTCAAAGCCTGCCCTGGCCACGTCCTGGCTGCGGGAACCAGTATGTCCGAGAATTCCAAGAACATAACGGGCCTGTGGGTTTTCTGGGCCATTTGTGAAGTTTCATTTCTTAAAACCTAAATTAGACTCTCAGGCGAGCAGTGGCCCCTTCCTGGAAGAAGTACCCAAACCCACGGCCGGGGCATCCTTCGTCCCGACGGGGCCGAGGTGCCGTTTCCAAAGTTGACCAACAGCTCCCTCGGTGGCTCAATAAAATATTTCCTTAGTCTGTGGAGTCTTCCTGGTGGGGAAGGACCCTGCTTTGCATAGAAATCACTTGCACTTTGTCCCATGGACGCTCTGTGCAGAGGCCTTCTGAGGCAGGTGGCTCCTGTGTTGGGGACACTCGTTTTGGTGACATGTGTGTGGTAAATGCAGACTCGCTGGCAGCATGGGGATTGGCCAGTCGCCCTGAGACTGGATCTCTGAAAGCGTCGATTTAAAGACCTCGGGGCCGACCCAAGCCCGCCCCTCTGAGGGGCCCCTGGCGGCCCCCGCTCCACAGGCCTGCAGCCTGACTCCCTGGCTGCTGCATGGTCACCATTTTGCTTTCAGGTGCGACTTCCTTGGCCCAGGCAATAGGTCACTTGCTGTGGGACGCTGCCCCTCGCTGCCCAGCTGTTGTGCTGGGCATGGGCTGGGGTTCAGGGCTCCAGGATGAGGCCGGTGGGCTGCATGTTCATCACACCGCAGCCGACGCCCGTCACTGCCCGCAGGAGCATCGCGGAGACTTCCGTGGCGGAGTCGCCTCCCGGATCAAAGTGGCCGTGGTGACTGGGGACGCCGGAGGTGCAGCTGTGCCCAGGCACAGGCGCGGGGACGCCCTGGCGCTGATGAGGCTTGAAGCCATGAGGGGCTGAGCCATGAGGATCAGTGCGGGGCCCAGGGCACATTCAACTGCCTTCCCCCACTTCGGTTACCATCTCTGGTTCTTATTATGGGCTGTTATGGTGCTGGCAGAGGTGGAATTGGAAGGGGCTGCGGGAGGTGAGATAGCGAGATTAATCAGGGACTAAGTTATTTTATGGAAACCGCACCCTCCGACCTGAGCTTGAGCCCCCAGGATGAAGCCAGCAGGGTTCGCAGGGTCAGCGCATCCCCCGGGACTCTGCCATCTTACCCAGTGTCCCCGACGCTCGGTCTGGAGCACAGCTAACTGCTCTGCCTCCACTCTGCTCCCGCTCCACTGTCCTGCCTATCACGCCTGCTCCAACACAGACGTGACCAGCGGCTGCGGGTGGCTTTCCCTGGCTCTGAGATGAGAAAGCAAACTCTTTTCCATGGACCGGGAGGAGGCCCAGTGAGGCCTGGCCTGAGCTCACCTCAGCCCGGCCTGTGTCCTCTCACGTCCTGCTGCCGCAGGCCCTTGCCCGCGATGTGCGTTCTATCTGGAGCACCCCTGCACCCCCAGCCCTCTGCCCTGTCAGCTCCAAGCCGCCCTTCACAGACTCAGGACTCATCTTCAGGAAGCCCCGGCCCAGCCGCAGGCCAGATGAGGCCCCCTAGACTCTGTGCTGTGTGCCTTGCTGCGGGGCCGGGGTGCGTAACGTCCCTTTACTTCTTGTCCAAGCCCAGAGCCACGCACAGAAGTGTGCAGTGGGACCCTCAAAACATACCCCAGGAAACCACACTCAACGAACCGTTACCCAGATCCCCAAACGGCCCAGGCCCCAGTGTCACCCGCTCTGCAGGGACATCAGAGGAAAGGGGAACAGCGGTCTTGACCGAGTGCAGTGAAGCCTGGGCACGTGCCACGTGCTGTGCAGGGCCGCCCACACAGCGGACGCGGCCCGGCACACATGGGCCTTGCCTTGCGGGCGCTGCGTGGAGGAGCCCGCGCTGCCAGGCCCACAGCGGGCAGCTGCAGGGCGGGTGCTCCCTCTGAGGACCCCTGGAAAGGAGCCGACAAAAGGCAGATCAGGAGGAGAAAAGGCATAGAGTTCACTTAACACGCACGGCACGGGCAGTAGGGTGTGACGGCCGGCAAGTGGCGAGGCCCCGAAGCTCCTGAGCTTTCTCCGCCCAAGGGAGGCGGGTGGGGAGAGGTGGCATGTCGAGGGCAGCGAGTGGGCTGGGAGGCAGGCGGCCGTGAATGACTCTCTGAAAGCCGAACCTTCCTGACGGTTTGGGGTGAAGGTCACCTGGACCCCACGTGGCGTATGAGGTTCAAACTCCTGTGATTTGAGCTTTAATCTCTGTTGGTGGAATTTCAGGAAAAGGATGGAAGGCAACTGTGTCGCTCTCTGGGCGTCCGGCTCCCAGGCAGACACGGGAGCTTCCAGAACGGCCCTCTGTGCCTCTGGAGGGGCGGAGGGCTGCGAGACAGGAGGGGCCAGCAGGGCCACGCACCATACGTGGGGCCACTGTTTTCTGATCCCCAACTCGGTGTCCGAGGCTGCGCGTTTGCTGAGGCCAGCCATCTCCTCAGGGAAAGGAAAGGGCTCCTTCTCCCAGGCTGATTCCTCCCTGGGGAAACCTGAGAGAGACGGTGCTACGGTCCCCACCCTTCTCCCCCAGGGAGCGGAAACCCCGCCCTGCGGAGACACGTGTGATGGGAGATCGCATTCTCCATTCTCCCCGTGAGGCCCCTTGCAGAGTGTGCACTGCGGTGCTCCGGGCAGCAATCTGACCGGCGTCTGACTTTCCCCCGGGATGCACATTCACCGTGTTCCCCTCAGCCAGCCACATGAATCTGGCACGCGACAGGCGTCCACAGTCACGCGGTGGGAGGAGTGGAGGGGTGGGGGCTGTGTAGTACTCTTCCTCCTGTGCTTTAGAGATCGGGCTGCATTCAGAATCACCCAGGCGCACATTCAAAACAGATTCGCAGGCCTCTCCCAGAGACCCCGAGTTAGCAGGTTGGACAGGAGACCCAGGAAGCTGCTTTCCCCCCACTGGGCCCGCTGGTGGGTGCGTGCACATCCTGATGCACCTCCCGCCCTCCCCAGTGGCCTGAGATCTGGTGGCTGTACTTTGCGGTCAGCCGCTCGTCCACCTTGCTCTGCATGTGGTGGCCGGAACAAGCACCTCTCAGGTCCCCAATGGCAGGCAAGGAACAAAGGTGACCTGCCTCCCCAGCCGCTGCACGCTGGGGCCCTTCCCTGCGTTGGCGTGGAGGTAGGCTCCCCGCAGCTCAGCCAGGGATCGAGAGGCGGGATACTGAGGCAGGCTTGCTCCTGTGAGATGAGGGCCCCCCTGAAGGACGTGCCCCTCCCTCCTCTTGGCACTCAGATCTGCATCGCAGCCTGCCCGCTGTCTCAGCCCCATGGCTCACCCCCCAACGCCCCTCACAGGCATTTCCCCCAGTAAATGTCCTGCTAGCATCTAACCCTGCCTAGTGGCCGCGCCTCAAGGACTGGGACTGAGGCACCGGCCTGCTCAGGCTTGGCAGCCCTGCAGCCTCCTAAGAACCCTGGCCCAGGCAGTCTGGAGCCCAGCCCTGCCCATGCGCTTGCTCTCTGGTGGCCACTCGCGGCCTCCCGCCCAGAGGGGAGCAGAGGCGAGCTGTGATAGAGTGGGGCCTCCGGAGGGACATCCCCCCTCCCCCCCCTCCCCCCCTCGCACTGGGCTCTTGCCCACAAGGCTACACGGCCATGCTAGGCCGGGAGAGTGACGGCTCTTGGAGAGCACAGGTGAATGTTGGGAAGCGGAGTGTCCATCCCCGTTTGCTATGAAACAGGAACCTTGGAAGTCGCAGGTGTCACGCTTACCTCCAGATACGGTAGCCTGGACAAAGGCAGGTGGAGGTCACAGTGGCCTTCCTGCTCCCGGGTTGGGGGCTCTGGTCATGCAAGCTGCCTACCTCTCCACAATCCAGGCATCTATAGGAAACCAAGCTACCCGTTGGAATTTCACTGCTCCCTGATAGGGAAAGAGTTTGCAGTCCACAACCAGGAACAATGAATAGGCTGCCTGAGGGTTGATGGGATTCCCAGAAAATCCCCAAGGGGCCCGCAGACCTGGCACAGGCATGCCGTGATTCTCCTCCTGGGAACAGGCCCATGAGTGAGTGAGAGCTTTACTCCGGAGCCAGGCGGGCCCGGGCCCCAGTACCCCTTCCTGCAGGACTTCTGGAGGTCTGCACCAAGTGGAAAACATTATGGTCTTTCCATAAATGGTGCTGGGTCAACTGGATGTCATGTGGGAAAAGGAGAACCTTCAGCCTTGCCTCACTTTGTACATAATGTGTTTCAGTTTGCTAGGAGTCCCTTTTGTTTGGGAATCCTTTTTTTATACTCTCACTCCATAACTTGACTTGCCTGGAAAGAAACTTCAGCCAGATGATACTGTAATGTGCATCACTAAGCCCTCTTGCCAGGTGCACATCCTCAGTCTTGGACTGAGCCTTCATAACTGTTAGAAATAAACTCCTTTTCTTTGTAAGTTGCCCAGTCTCAGGTATTCAGTAATAGTAGTGCAAAATGCTCTAAGACAGAAAATTGGTACCAGAAGTGGGGTCCATAGAAATTAGCAGACACTACGAACCAGGGCTGTATAACCCACCTATCCTCAAGCCGATATTCAACATCTATTTAGCAGCACACTCTTGGACCCCTGCACTGGGAGCCCCACATATTTATGATCACCCCTGTTGCAACTTAATGGGGGAAAAGGGTGGTCTTTCCATAGATGGTGCTGTGTCAACTGGATGTCATGTGGGAAAAGGAGAACCTTCAGCCCTGCCTCACATTGTACATAAAGATATTGTGAGATGGCTCATAGAACTAAGCATGAAAGATAAAACTTCTAGGAGAAAACTTAGAAAGACTATTGTGATAGAGCCCCGCCCACACCACCATGTCTGCACCCTAATCCCTGGGGCCGTATGCTGTGTTCCACGGCTAGGGGCAATTAAGGATGCAGGGCAATGGATGAGAGAATCGCTAGCCTCCCCTTGAAGCTTTCTGGGAAACGCTCCCTCCTCCCAAGATCTCAAGAGATGGAAGAAATCATGTGCCTTAAAAGGAACGTTGCAGCCTGGCCTCCAAGAGCTAAGATGTGTGTCTGACCGGGACCCTGTCCCCTCTGACTATGCCTCTCGGAGGTCCTGGGGAAGCTGAAGTGCATGCGGGCTCCAGGTGACGCTGGCTGTGGCCTGGGAGTGAGACAAAGGCCCCGTGGGACTGACTCAGAGACAGTGTGCTGGGGCTGCCTGCCCTGCCTCCACTTCCACCCCGACGGCACTAAGGTAGGGAGGCAGAGAGCAGGGTGGCTAACTTACTCTTCTGGAAGTTTCCTGTGCTGCCCTTCGGTAGTTCAAATGGGCCAAAGCTGAACATCAAAACTCCTTTCCATTCATTCTTGATCTTTCTCGGCATTTAGTCCTATTTCGAGGACGTCTGTAACTGTTTCTTAGCCAACACATCTCTGGACCTTAACCAAGGTGTCCTGATAAGGCTGAAGGGCAGAGGAGGGGAACACACTAAAACCTTTAAGGAGATGTAAGACTGGACCACCCAAGGCCGTCTGCCTCAACGACAGCAGAGCTCATTGTCAGGAATGAGGGTCTCTGGACTTCCAGGCAAACTGTCTGGGTCCTGGCCTCAAAGCCTGATTCTGCCACTTGCTGTGTGATCTTAGACAAGATTGAGCTCTCAATGACTCAGTTTCCTCATCTGTAAAGTGGGGTTAATAGCAGTCCCTAGCTCGCAGCGCACCTGGCATATACCAAGTAGTAAACAGATATCAGCCCGTGTCACCAACACCATTATCATCGTCACTGCCACTACTAACAGCTAATGCTTGCTTGGCCGGAGTTTTTAATCCTCCTTTAATGTATATCTGGCTCCTGCGACTGGAGGGAAGAAATGTGAAGTGTAGGCAGTTAGACAACACAAGAAGAAAGAACCAAGGCAAGGCTGAACCGCAGGGAATGGTCACAGCATTCCAACCCATTTCTCAGAAGCCATCCGCCAGGCGTCTTCCTTCTTCCCTCTGGCTCTCAGGTCTGGGCCTCACCCTGCAGACGCCATGGGCCACAGGCTGGCTCTCCCCACTGCCCTCCCCACCCCTCCAGGGGCTGCCAAGAGCAAGTCCTCCCTGAGCCACCGCCATCTGTCACCGTGCTGGGGGACAGCCAAGCCCTGCCCCAACCCAGACACCACCACTGACATGGAAACACCCCAGTCAGGTCGGCGGGCAGTTTATTTTCTTTATTTCTTCACAAGCTTTGAATTCAGAAATAAGAGACACAACAAGTTAGTTGTTAAGTAAAAATGGGGTGATTACAAAGGAAAACTTTGTACAAAACTTTAAAAATATGACTGCCCCGTCAACCGCCTCGGAGGGACCAGGACTCAGGCAACCCAGGAGTAGCTGTCACCCACCATGGTCAGCCCTGGATGGGGACGGGGAGACCCCGTTCTTAGTGTGACCCCGGCTGGCTGGGGGGGCACACACAGACCGGAAGACGGCACGGCGAGGCGCAGGCGCCCGAGACCAGGGTCTCTGACACGGGGCGTGGCTGCTGCTCCTCTGCAACCGAGCGGAAGTCCCCCGTCCTGAGAACTCACACGGGCCTCAGTGGGGGCGGGGGGTTGGCTTCTTTCCAGTGTAGACGTGGGGGGCGATGAGCAAACATCTTCGCTTTCAGAGCTGTGGATTGCCCCTGAAGGCTTACGGCCTTGGCGCCGTGTCTCCGTCAGCCTTGGCAGCGTGCCCTCAGACGCACTCACAGACTCGCATACGCAATCTAGTAACATGCACCGACTATCCTAGAACAGCTACAAGGGTGCAAAGGAACCACCTCTCAGAGATCATGGAGCCAGTGGGGTTACAAGTGGAAGGGACAGAACAAGACGGTGCTAAAACCTGTGGCTCACTGGGAAGGAAAATGAAAACACCATGCTCCGAGGTGAACTCAGCATGAACACAGCTGTGGGCAAGGAATTTCCAAGCAAACACACCACACTAGTACCACTTCTTCCTAAACAAAAAGAACATCATTCAATTTCCCCCTCCCTCCACCAGTACCAGCTAAAACTGTGGGTTTCAAAAACACTGACAGGAGAAGGAATGGACATTATTCCCAGAATCCTTCACTCTAGCTCACGGCACATCTGCGTTCAACCGAGGCTGGTGATGTTGGAGCGGCCACCGGGGGGCGCCACGATGCGGTGGCCAGTACGCCTGGGGTTGTTGTCATCTATCTGGGCACCTGAAAGAGACAGAGGCGGGTCGTTCTGGGTGAGATCTGTCCACGCCGCGGGAGGCGTGCCTGCTGTCGGGCGCCGCCCTGGGGGAGGCCGTGCCCATCTCTGAACGCTCCCGCTGCGCCCTGGGTCAGGACTCGGCCCAGACCACCTCTGGGAGCCTCGGACCTCGGCAAGTCCACCGCTCCCCTCTGTGCCCCTCAGGCCCTGGGGCCGCCCTCTAGACGGGCCCTGCCAGCCCTGACGTTGCACAGTCCCTGTGGGCCCCTGCGGACGTGGCGCAGGGCACCGACGGAGCTTTTCCCCCCTGGTCTCACTGGTAGACAGAGTGTCTTTCTTCCCAGTAATCCAGGAACCTCCTAAAGGAGGAAGCAGGAATCAGACCCGGCACCTAATACCTTTCTCCCTCATGACCATCTGTACCTTGCTGGTTACACGGCTGTACTTTGAAAACAGCTGTTGAACAAAGGGACGCTAGATCTTGCTTTGTTTCCGTAGTGCGGCGTCACGCAGGTATGCAGGGCTTCCGTGAAGCCGCTGCTGCCACTGAAGCATGCCTGCTGCTGGCAGCAGGTGGGGACACCTGCCAAACTGCCTCGAGGACGCCAGGGCCAGGCAGTGGGCTGCAGAGAGGCCTGAGAGGGAAACTGGGAGAACACGGGAGTGTGCGGGAGTGGGGCGCTAACAGGCTTTTCGCATCCCTGTTCTTGTTCTAGGGTAACAAGGAGGGACCTCTGTCCGCGTCTAACTGCACGTGTGCGATGCTTCGCTGCGTGGCGTGAGAACAGAGGGCAGGTTTGCAAACTCCCTGAGAGCTTCGTTGTCCCGCACAGCGTTTCCCCGCAATGACGCCGATCCCTGTTTTGTTCACTGTGCGGCACAAGAGATTCTCGAGTTGCAGCTGGGGTCCATTTTGTGCAGACGTATTAGTTGCCTTTAAGCACCGGAAGCTGCCCCAGGAAAGGCGAGTGGAAAGGGAGGTGTGCGGCTTCAGCGCCGTCGGCACAAGCACCGAGTCAGACACGCCCGAGTGGTGGCGGGCTCCCCGGCCCGCGATTGAAGTTGATGCTTCACCCTTTTCTCTCTGCCCTTCCACTCCCTTGTAAGTGCGTCACCTTCTCTGACCAGGAGTTGGCAAACTATGGCTCTTAGACCAAATTCGGCCCATCATTTGTTTTTGTACAGTCCATAACCTGAGAAGAGCTTTTACGTTTTTAAACCGTGGCATACGAAATGGCTATTTCATATGATATCCTGGATTTCACCTCTCGGCTCTCGAAGCCTGAAGTATTTGCCATCTGGCCCTTTAGAAAAGCTGGCTGATTCCGGGCTAGACAGAGAGCTGCCCACCCATGTCTCCTCGCCACTCTCCTAGCACCCATCCCGCTGTAGCGGTCCCCTCAAGTGTCTTGCACGACAAAGGTGGCTGCCATGCTCCCAACGTGCGCGTGCCTGCCTGCCGCCCCCACTCAGCCATCTGGGGACACTGCAGGCACCTGCAGTGGTGGCCGGGTCACACCAACATGTGATTTTGATGACACACATTTGCTGAGCACCAAGTCCTGGTATTCTGATTTTCTGGGGGCCTCAGTTTCCTCTTTTGAAAAATAGGGGTAATACCACTCTGCACACAGAGCTGTGAGGATAGATGCTTTCGTGAGCTGTGAACATGCCTGGTGACCTGCAGTGGACGGACAGGCTGGAGACATGTAGCACGTACCCAGCAAGTGGCAGCTACTGCCATCTCGGGGTCCTCCCCACCACCTGACAGTAAGAGTGTGAAACTGTCCCCAGAGTGCAGAGGACGAGCAAGGCCAGTGTGGGGCCAACTCTTTGTAAACCAAGATCAGTATCACCTCTTGTCCCCCCACACAGACCCCGCCCTCCTGACTTGGTGACAGCCCCAGCCCACTCTGCCCGCCCGGGAGGACAGGAGGACAGTGGCCCACACTCCCTTCCACGTCCACTTGCACAGGGGCCGCTGCAGCTCCTACCTGATAAGCTGAAGTTGGACTGGTGGAGGTTCCTGATGGGTGGGGGCTGGTGTTTGGAAGGCGAAGATTTGGCTGAAGGAGCGGGAGTTGCATATTTGGGTGTAGCTGGCACCTCGTACACGGGACCATCGTACATGCCCCTGGAAACCCCTTGCAATCCAGAAACCTAAACAGAGGGAGGGAGAGGGTGCCCGATCAACACCTTGCATGTGTGCCTTTCCATCCAGATGGGGCCAGAGGTAGGAGAGAAACCTGAGGTCACCCTGGACATGCATGTATGTATGCACACGCACACATACCCTGACCCCAGCCCCAGCTCCCCACTCCTCTACAGCAGGTGACACGCCCTGACCCCACGCTGGGCTCTTCCCTCTCTATAGCAAGTAGGCTCATTTTGGCATCAAGTTCAAAGACCCAGCACCTGCACATGCTGTTGACAGCCCTCCCTCTGGCCCTGAAGCCCTGCTCCATGACCACCTGGGCCCTTGCCTAGGGGCCCTGAGCCCCTCCTCTCTGCACCTCCTGCTCTGCTTCCTGGGCGATGACCTTTCATTGACACCTCCACCCCACCCACTGTGCACGTCCTTCCCTCACCAGGCCTGGTGCTTGGCCTCTGCCCACAGGCATGAGGAAGGAGTCCTGGGCCATGGGACCCCTGGCCCTCTGGCTCCTGCAAACTGATATGTTGGCATTTGAGATCAGGCACCTGCTGCCATGAAAGCTGACTTTTAACCACGGGCCTCAGGCTCAGACCAATTTAGAGGGAATGGAGCCAGCCAAGGAGTGTTTCTGCCTCTTGAGTGGGAGTCCCCCAGGGATGTACGTGAGTTCCCTGTCCTCACTCAGCCCCTGGCCGTACCTGGCCACTTATCGGACCTGACTTGCTTCTGCTCCACATCCACCACCGCCCCATCTGATGCACAGCGTCTGTGCACTTGGGCGTCTCTGACCTGGGGCTGCACCTTCCGGGAGCTGCGGGGGATGCAGCACACAGCCCAGGGCATCCCAGTGGCACTGGAAGTCTAGGAACACCAGGCCTCTGGTCCTCGCCATCTAAACTGGTGGTGGTGCCACTCGAGAAGCACAAGAAGAGGGGACCACACACACACATGCTCATGTACACACTGCATACATACTACAACACATGCTCGTGCACACACATGCACACACACATGTGCATACATACACATACACACGTGCACACACACACAGCTGGTCTTTCTGCCAACAGCATCAGCTGTCCCATGTGGGAAGCAGGCTGCCGTGGTGACAGGAAGGTGCCGGCCACAGGCGGTGTTATCTCAGCTGTGAGGAAGCTCCCTTCTCTGAGTTGTGCTAGAGACAGGACGGAGCCTGCCCCTGCCAGACAGACCTCCTGGGGCCAGTGCCAAGACGGAAAGACAGATGTGGGGACGGCAGGGAGGGGCGGGCAGAGGCAGCTCTGAAGGGAGCAGTCCCTCAAGGACGCCAGGGGCTGTCTGTTCCCGTCACAAGGCCGGGCCTAGGGGTCTCCGAGCTCTGTCACTCTGGTGAAGCCCTTCACGGCCCGCGCATCAGGGTTCTGACCTGCACAGTGGGGTGCTGACCTGCACAGTGGGGTGCTGCAGGACGGCTCCCTCCCCCCGATGCACACCCCCACAGTTTGCGAAGCCGGGACCGGCCTGGCCTCGTCTGAGGCTCACTGCCACCCTGAGACAGGGGCGCAGGACAGTGTCACTGCCCACGTGGCAGGAAAGGAAAGGGAGGTGCCAGGTGCGACAGCTGTGAGCCCGTACATGCCAGCCCCGACTCCCGGGAAGGGCGTCAGCTGCGGCCCGCGCCGCGCCCGCTCACCTTACTCCGGATTTTGACGCGCTGGTAGAGGTGTTCAGGGAAAGGCTTCCGCGGTATGAAGCGGCCCACGCCCTTGCTGACGTTCACGCTCCCGTCCTCGAAGACGATCTTGCCCTGGCTGATGACCACCAGCGGGGAGCCGTGGCACTCCATGCCCTCGAAGATGTTGTACTCGACCGCCTGCTCGGCCAGAACACAGCGTCACTTTCGCCCTGCGTCCCGCCGTCTCTCACAACAGTGGTTTGCCTGACATCATTTCATAGCATTTGGGGGAATACCTTTCTCAGGAGTGTGTAATCTCCTCTGCGTGCTCCGCAGTGTGCGTGAGCAGCGCCTCCCTGCTGGGCGCTCAGGCTACTGGTGGCTCCGTGTAATCGAATTGATGCTGTGCGGGCCATCGTGGGTGTGAGAGGCGTCCCCTGGGGTGGCGCCGTGTGGCTGCGCTGACTATACTGGACATCGTGTGTCTTTTAAAATAAAATGTCCTGTCTTTAGGATAGTCTGCTAAAATCAAATTACTGGCTCAAGGGCTGTGAGCTTTCTTAAAGCACTTGTTGCATTTGCCAAGTTAGATAATGTCATTTGTTTGTTTTTTTGTTAATCTGAAAGACAAAAAGACATTTCCTTTAAAACACACATTCCTTTCACTATACTGAATGTGAATGCTTGGCCCTGTTTTTAACTGCCACTAGCCAATTGCTCTTTATTATTTAAAAAGTGGGTCATATACCCAATTGAAAGAAATAAAACGGTACACAAGATGTTTGATTAAAAGGTGAGTGTCTCTGCTATGTCAGCCTGAGGCAAATGCCTTAAAGAGTTTCCTCTGTACCTCTATTTTTCCTCTGTACCTCTGTATTTTCTGTGCATGAATAATTGTCTCACACATATGTAACTCCCTGCAGATGGTTTTCACCTTAATTCTCCTCCTTACCTCAGAGACTGTTCCATATTAGCACACGTACGTGGTTAAACTGCTATGCTGTATTTCATCACGAGACTGTACTGCCATTTATTCACACAGTTCCCAAGGATAAATAAGTGGGTCATTTCTGTGCTTTTGCTAAAAACAATGCTGAAACGCAATTTGCACACATGAATATGTTTACAGAGGTAGAGTTTAGGACCAAAGAGTAAATGGATTTTCAGTTTTGATAGATTTGCCCCCAAAAAGGCAACATTAGTTTCCAATCCCAGCAACCCTCTAGGAGCTTTCCCGCCTCCTGTGGTCTGGCAGCGTCTGCTAGACAGGAGCCACGTACAGCAAATGTCTGTGAAACGCCTGGATCTCAGTTGCTGGCACAGATGGAAAACAGCATCTCACGGTTGTTACTTGCATTTGTTAATAAGTGAGACTGGGTCTCTTTTAAAATCAACACATACCATTTCTATATTTTTTTACTGTGTTAATTATGTTTGTATACATTATTCCATTTCTTAGAGTCTTGGTATTTTTCTTATTGATTTCTAAGTACACATGCCATGTTACAGAATGCATCCTTTGTTATGTGTGTTTGTGCTCTGCCTTTAGAGCTCTATTTAAAGTTGTTTTGTTTTGTTCATTTGTTTGTTCTTTGCTATACAGAGAATGATTTTGTTTGATGTTTACACAGTCAATAGTCAAATAGACCAATATTTTCCTTTGCGTATCTAAGTTTCGTGTCATGTTTAGCAAGGTCTTCTCTCCTTCAAAATGATTATGTTTTTAATGTACGTTTCATTCTAGTCTGTTCATAGTTTTTATTTTATCTCAACCTTTGATCCATTTTGAGTTTGCTTGGTGGTAACAATAGCCAGGTTGAGTAACTGCTTTCTCCTAACTAACTTTAACTGTCTCCTTTATTATAAATCGAATTAGCACATGTGGTCAGTCTAGTTCTCGGCTCTCTTCCCTCTTGTACCCGTGCCAAACAGTTTGATTTACTGTAGCTTTATAAGATGTTTTAATAACTGGAATCACTCATGCTCTCCCCTTAGTTTTCCCTTTGTTCAGAAGTATTTTGGCTATTTTCACATTTATCATGTAGGAGCTCTACTTCCTTAGGTAACAAAATAAACCTATTGAATTTTCTGATGGGATCATACTGAATTTATAGATTAAATTAGAACTGATATGCTCACTATATTGAATCTTCTTAGTATAAAAGTCCTTGAATTTATGTAAGTCTTTGGTTTTTATTTTTATCAGAAACAGGATTGTGATTTCCATTCTATTTTCCAAAGCGCCGTTTAATTATTTCATTGAGAAGCTATCAATTCTTTATACTGACTTATAATCAACCAATAGATTCACTTACAGTTTTGATGGTTTGGGGTACATACTGGGGTTCTCAGACAAACCATCTTCTGTACACAGCTGCTAACACTGTGCAGCCTCTCTGTTGGCAGCTGCCTCTCGGGACCACGTGTTTTTTGTGTTAGCACTTGCTAGTCTAATTCTTCCTGAGTCCCCCTGGAGTGACCCCTCGAGGGAGTGATCATCACTGTGCTGAAGGGCACGTGTGCACGGCGAGTGCCAGGAGGGGTGCAGGCAGCCAGCACCCATGTGCAGGGGAACTGGCTGAGCCTCCGCCCTGCGGCCCAGGCCGCCTGCTGCCCTGCTCCGGCTGCAGTGGAACTCCTAACTGCGGGATTCTTCCAAGAATCAGATCGTGTTACAAATGTCATATACTATACTTCACAAGAATGTAGAGCTTTAAAAGTCAATGGGGGGGGGGGGATGGCGGGATAGGGCTGACCTGCTGGCGGCGGCGCTCGGGTGAGGGGCGAAGAGGCAGACGACCCCACGCGGGCCATCTGCACCTGCTCTGGAGCAGCCTCGCAGGGCTGCCAAGAGACACCGGGACACGGACATCCAGACGACAATCACGGGAACCGAAGTCCCTCCAGCAAGCCCGGGTCGCAGGTGCAGTGCGGAGGGAGCGCGGCGCGTCTGCCGCCCCGGGCCGGCGGAGGAGGCACCCTTCCCCGCGGGGAGACGAGCCCGCCGCCGCCCGCGCAGGAGGGCACTGCCTGAGGGCGACGGGAGGCGGCGACGTGGGCAGACGAGCGTGTGGAGGGAGTCGCGGCATTTGAACTCTCCACAGCGGCTGACGCAGTGGCGGTGCGGGAAGGGTCTGAGCCCAGCAGCCGCTTCCCAGCCCCCCCGCCCCGCACCAGGCCGCCCCGCCCCGCCGCCCCGCCCCACCCCCGCCCCGCCCCGCCACCGCCCCGCCGCCCCGCCCCGCCCCGCCGCCCCGCCCCGCCCCGCCGCCCCACCCCGCCCC
>VSMD01124577.1:0-24913 GCA_008750895.1 Mirza zaza
ATCCATGTTAGGACCCAGTCACGTGCTTTTCTCAAGCAGTAGCTAGCAGCAGGGTGGAGAAAATCATTATTTTTAGTGTTTTTTCACCAGTGTTTCACCATCCTCCGTGACACTGGGCATGGAATCTGCATTTGTAGAGCCATAGGGTTCTGTATCTCAGAGCCTCAGGTGACTCTCCCAGAGATTTCTAGGTGGAGGCCTCGCCTAATTATTTTTCCCAGAAGTCGGTCCTAGAGCCTTTTACAATAACCATTCTTTAAAGTATTACCTCCCCTTCCATCACAGTTACTTCCAAAAAGGTTGCACCGTTCACCAAGCTTTCAAGAATACTTTTGTGGAGCTGGCCTTTGTGAGAGCTGTAAAGTGCCAGTCCCAGGTGCCCCCTTCCCTCAGGCCGATTATTCTCCGAGATGGGAAGTGCCCACCGGCCAGCAGGGTGAAAAGTGGGGATCCTGTTTCAGTCTAAATAGACTGAACCCAATAAATAGACTTAACCCAATTTTTGTATTTTTGGTAGAGACAGGGTCTTGCTCTTGTCCAAGCTGGTTTCAAACTCCTTACCTCAAGCAATCCTCCCACCTGAGTCTCCCAAAGTGTTAGGATGATAGGCATTAGCCATGGCACCCAGCCAAGATATATTTCTTAAAAGACAAAAAAAAGGTTTACTCACACACCATCTGTTTTTTCCAGGGTTCTCTTACCACTCCCTGTCCACCTATGGTTTTGTTACTTGTCTTTTACAATGGAGACTTGTGTTACCTATCTGGTAATCCTCCCTTATCTGTTCAGATTTAAAAGTGGGGAGCTAAAATATGGATTAAAAGTTGTATATGTTATGGTGATGTTTGTTGAGCCTTATTGCTCAGTGACCTGGCTGGATCATTTGTTGGAAAACCCTCAATTTCAAGTTTAATAGGTCTTTTCTCTTGGCCTAGTCAGATTCTCCAGAAGACTCTTCCAATTTCCTTATAATAGAGGGCAGAGGGTGGGGAATGGAGACAAATCACAACATTCAATTTGCATTTGTTTACATCATCTGTCTTCAATACAGAAATATGATTCTCAACTGTCTTAAAGTTCTAGATTGGAGTCTCTTTGCAGGCATGCATTAAAAAGAGAAAAAAGTTCTAGGTTTATTTTGTATTAATGCTGAACATCTTTTTTCTGGTAGTGTTCACCTCTGTGATTTGTAAATCAGTCTGTAAATTAAGACTACCCTTTGATATACTGCAAATATTTTTTAAGAATTGGAATCTTTTATACCAAATCCTTATAAGGGCTCAAAACCTGGTTGACACTTTCTAGCTATAAAACTCTGACAGGTTAATTGGTGTCTATTACATGTCCATATATGGAAAAAACAACTACCCTGTGAGGATTAAATGACTTTGATTCATGTAAATCTAGTCCAAAGTGCTAAAGTGCTCACAACAGTATTCGGCATACGCTAAGCCTGATGTATGTGTTAACTTATGATGATGATGACAATGATAATGTTATATATGGGGTCATTGTATTTCTGAATTCTTGTTTGGTAATCAAGAACGTGTTTAGAACCACCTCTTTATTAGACAGAGACATAAACCATAAGTTTTCAAATTCCTGTATGTGTTGGAAAGTTTTATTTATGTTTTTGGTGACATTGTCTCCCTGTTGCCTGGGTTTGAGTCATTATAGCTCACTGCAACCTCAAACTATTGGGCTCAAGCCATCCTCTTGCCTCAGCCTCCCAAATAGCTGGGACTAACGGTGCTTGCCACCACACCAGGTAATTTTTGTAACATGGGGTCTGGCTTTGTTGCCCAGGCTGATCTCGAATTCCAGCTTCAAACAATCCTCCTGCCTCAACTTCCCAAAATGCTGGGATTATAGGTATAAGCTACTTGCTCAGTCTAAAAATGTTAAAGTCCTTGGATACAAATATGGTCCAAGTGGCTCAAAAATTAATTCTATGACATAATTTTATTCTAAAGTCATATTTATCTTAAAAGCCTAGTTTTCTTTATAGCTATAAAAATACCACCAAATTAGAAATTTTTATTTTTCCTAAGATATACAAATAGAATTAACACAATAGTTCACATATTCTATGATTTCTAAACACTTAACCATCAACTGTCTCTGTGAAATGCTGTTGCTGTCCTTCATAGTTCAGAGAAAGTTCAGATGCCTTCTGTGAAAGCCCAACTTTTCTTTCTTTCTACCCTCAAATTTAATTTGTCTTTTCAGAAGTCTTGACGGATGTTTTCTTTGTTTGCCTCTCCATGTTGCTGCTTGATTTGATAGATTTCATTTTCTAGCTGTACAATAGTCCGTTCAATCTCATAATTCTTACTGACCAGGGATACCCAACTAAAAAAGAAAAGGAAAAATTACTCAATGTGAAATTTATCTTAAAAAATTTTATTTTAAATGTATATATACTGTTCACCCAGGGCTATAACACTAACCTTCACTTTTAACTTTCTATATTAAAAACGAGGCACAATTGTGGGAAAATAGGTAAAGGGTACACAGAAGATCTCTGTATTATTTCTTACAACTGCATTTGAATACATAATCATCTCAAAATAAAAAGTTTAATTTATAAAAGAGCAAATTAGGAATAGCAGGGGAGAGAATTAATGAGTTAAGAGATGGGAAAGAGAGATAGAAGACAATATTTAATTGGATTAACAGAAAAGTGAAAATAGGGCAGAGGCAGCAGTCATAGAAAAACAGTGGAGAAAAGTCTAGAACTGATAAACATAATCCACAGATTCAAGGAGGCTCCCCTTTCCCCTGAAAAAAACTCTAGAACAAATAAAAGGAAACACATTTATATTCGTAAGATTATATTAACCTGAAGAAAAATGTGAAGGGATGCATAAGAGATTGATAACACAGGGTATACATAGGGGAGAGTGGAACAAGAATGATGTGGGTGATCAAGGGAGGAAGAGTAGGGAAATAACAAAGCAAAAAAGAAAAGAGAACTGACACAAAATTCATGGTTATATTTAGGGATTTTTGTAAATGTATATATACATGGAGAAGAATATTTTTAAAATGTATAAACAAAAGGGAAAAAAACTAAGAGACAAATTATCAAGCAAAGTATGGCTGTCTTCTGGGTCTTTGTAGTCAGGAAAGAAAAAAAAAAAAAGAAAGTATGGAATCTCTCTTTCTACAAGATTTTCAGAGCCAGAAATGTAGGACTAAAAATGGCACTCTGAGACCAGGATCATCTAACATTGGTTCAATTCTTGTCTGTAACTCTCTCGTTGCTTTCCAAGCCTACACCTAGAAAGGGGCAGAGACAGTGAGGGTGGATTCAGAAAGCAGCATTTCTTTGACACCTGCGGCACCCCATTCAAATAGTGTTTGAATAGTAATTTGAAAGGTGATGGAATTATCAATACTCACTTTGACTCCATTTCTCTCAATTTAGATCCAGCTGTGAGTTGCATGTTCTTTCGTTGCCAGTTTAAATCTTGAATATGTTTTCTGTAAAAAATTATTTATATTACTCAAATACATTTTATTTAATTATATTTAAATCACAAATTTCATAAAAGATGCTCATTATGAAAAATCAAAAACACACACAAATACACATTATAAATCAAGTCCCTCTTCCCATGCATGTGTCCTTCTTCCTGGTAAATGCTGCTGAGTTTCTATTGGGTGTCATTCCAGACTCTTTCCTATATGTGTATGTAAAAATTAGTTTATAAAATCAGATTATATGTTACACTTCACCTTTTTCTCCTTCTAAGAATACCTTTTTTTATGTCTGTACACTTAACAAGTGCAAAGAGCCTGATAGAGATGGTTTTGGACCTGAAGCCCCCTTTTCTCCTCTACTCAGGTAGGGCAAATCCAGTGCCAGACACTGGACAGAGAGAGTAGATCAATTGTTTACTTTCATATGACCATAGTCTCACTGGTTTCTTTTTCCTCCCACTGTCTATTTATTAAGGGTTCACTTAAACTTTGGCTGCGTGCAGTGGCTCACAGCTGTAATCCCAGCACTTTGGGAGGCTGAGGCGGGAGGATTACTTGAGGCCAGGAGTTCAAGATCAGCCTGAGCAACAAAGCAAGACCCTGTTTCTACAAAAAAAAAAAAAAATCTGGGCGCAGTGGCACATGCCAGTTGTCTCGGCTACATGGGAGGCTGAGGAAGATACTTTAACCCAGGAGTTTGAGGTTGCAGTGAGCTATGATGATGCCACTGTACTCTAACCTAGGTTAGTATAAGAACCTTTCTTAAAACAAAACAAAAAACCACAAAAATTTAATTCTGAAATAATAGGAAAAACAATTTCAAATTACCTTAACTTCTGTAGTTCTTTCTGTGCATGTTCAATCATATGAACTAGATTTCTAAAGAAGGAAAAGGGAAAAATTACATTAAGGTACATTCAAATCTAAGAGTATCAAGTAAAAGTGAACTATCTGGTTCATACAAAGTCAAGTTTTTCTGCTAAAATAGTAAATAGCTGTATGTGTCAACTACTATGTTAAACACTTCATACATACTAGCTAATTCAATTCTCATAGGAATTCTCTGAGGTAGGTATAATTTATTATCCCAATTTCACACGTGGGGAAACTAACAGAAAGATAAAATAACTTGTTCAAGCTAACAGAGGTTAAGTGTCTGAGCTAGGCTCTATTTCAGGTCTTTTAAACTCTAGAGACAAGCTGTTTACTGATACTTTGATTTTGAGTACTTATGTCACTTCTTCAACAGTCATGACTTCTTTTCATAGAGAAGATGGAATATATCAGAGTACACTCATTTTTTTATGTCTGTATTTCTCAATCCCTTTTTATTTCTATATTTTTGTATCTACATTTATCTTGTCATTATCTTCTCCTGTCTACTGCTAACCAGAAAGAGGAAAAGAAAAGAAAACCATTGTAGAAGGCTAGAGATTTAGATACCAGTCCAAGTCAGCTCTAACTAGCACAGGGCAAAAATTCAATAATACATAGCACTATGTGTTTATTATCAATGAAGAAGTAATTCAACAGATTTCAATCTCTCTCTTTAAAATTTAAATAAGTTTTATTGAGATATAATTCCATATCCTATCAATTTCCTCTTAAGGCAGTGCATCAATTATCTTTAGAATCCACATCAACCACACTTGGCCCTACTGTGTTCTTGCTCTAGATCTAATGTTTCCTGGCTTTTGTAACTTGATTGTCTGCTCACCTGAGTTACTTTCCTATCTCTACTGACAGGTTTCCTTGCACTATCTGCTATTCTCTCACAATTCAGTCTTCAAACAGCTGTGCCTTTCTAAGCTTTCCCTCAGCTCATCCTATTTTCCTCGGCTACAACACTCTATGCTGAGGACTATTACTTTTAGTGCTCTATTCCTGACCTCTGACCACTAACAAGCTTTCCTTTAAATTACTGCTCCCTGAAAGTTTATTTGTTGCCCTCTCCCTTCTCTTATCCTCCCTCTTAAAATTACTTTGATAAAAAATACAGCATACGTCCTCTGCAGAAGTACCCATTGGATTTAGAGGAGACAAAATATGCTCAGGGGAATGATTAACACTATAGAGTATTATGTGAGTAAATGTAAACAAGAGATTGCATAGTAATAAGAATAGTCACTCAGAAGAGAGAGTTAGTACTAATGTAGTACTTGCCCCTATACTACCAAAAATGGACTACTGGTTACCTGGTATAAAACTTCTTGTCTTCTCAACTAGATAAAGTTTCTGGAGGATAAGGATGACATTTTTTCCACCTTGTGAAATACATTTTTGATTGACCTCTTAAATTTCTTAATCACCCTAATCCCATTCTTCTTTTTTACCCCTTGCAATAAATTCGCAAAAGCAAGTGAGTTGCCTGTTTTGTACAGTTTCCCAAATTCTGGATTTTGCCTACTGGATTGTTATATTTTGTGGTTTTGCTTTATATAGTTATGTTTCAGAAAAACAAAATTAACAAAAGTTTTCCATACAGTCATTAGTTTCAATGGCCTTCTCCACTTAAATTGTTAATAGACACTCAGGAAACTTTAGGGCTCAAAGGAGGTAGAGATAATCTAAGCACTGAATTTTACAAACAAGGAAAATGAACTCTGGATAGACAATAAATACTAAGGCTAAAGCTAGTTACATGAAACAGAAACAGTATATTTAGGCAGCAAAATCTGGTGTTAATTCTCTATTTACAGTTTTGAGTCTCACTATTTATGGATCCTGTATTTATGAATCTGCCTACTTGAATTTATTTGTAGTCCTAAAATCACTACTTGGAGTATTTTGCAGTCATTCATGGACATGTGCACATCAGTGAAAAATCTGGGTTGCTGGGCAACCCAGCTGAAGGTGAACAAGGAGATGCTTTGCATTCCTGCTTCAGCTCTCAAACAGAAATAACCAGAGGATGGAGTTCAAGTTCCAAGTCTAGTGTTGGTTAGTGGGACAGTCTCAAGCAATTTGCTTTACACTTCCGAATGTTAAGTATTATACAAAAAATGTAGCAGTTAGGTTTAGGTCCTCTTAGTGCTCTGAGCTTTGAGGTGGGTCTGAAAGTAGTGGCCTTTTTATATGAGTTGTAGTTCTAGGACATGATCAGAAACCAAAGTCTAGCAATATTAATTTTAATCCCACTTCCCCTACCCTACCTCCCAAACTTTTAAAAAATACTAAAATTTTGAATGGGATGGGTTTTACCAGAAGAAAAAAAGTTTCTTACTCATTATATACTTTCCAGGCATTACATCCATGCTGTGACATTAGTTCCAGATTCTCAATTCGAACTGCTTGATGCTCTAACTGGGCCATAGAATTGTTTACACATTCTTGCCATGCAGTAATGTCATTTTTCTGACCTGAGGAAGGGGCTGGAAGCTCATATCTGAAATTAAACAATAAAATAAATAAAACCATATATACTGCCAAGTCTTTATACTTCCTCCCAACAGAATGTCCCATGGGTCTATGCACATTGTAAAAACTACGGAAGACTGAAGATGCCATGCAAACTTTGCAATAACAAAAAAACCTATATATACTAAGAATCAATTTACAAATAAGATTTAGCATTATATATAGTAACAAAGAATTGTTCATTTCAATGTGAATTGGTTAAATAAGCTATATTATATTCACATAAAGTATAGTAATATTAGCTATTACATGATGTTACTGAAGAATATCTAATAATATTAACATATATTAAAGGAAAAAAGTAGGATATAAAACTTTGGCTATCATTTTTGTAAGACATTCACACCCATCCATACACTAATGTAGCCATGCCCCCCATAGAGAAAAAAATGGGAAGGGATATAATAATTCTTCACATTTAGACCCCATACTCTGTTCTCTCTCTCCATACTACCCAGTCTTTCAATACTGCCAACATAGCCAGCAAATACATTCTTCATAAATTTCAGCTTATTGAGTTACTACAAACTAAATTTTAATTTCAATTTTAATACTCTTACCGTTTCATACTGAGCAATTCAATTGGTTGTCGAGCAGCCAGTCTTTCAAATTCATTCCTCATTATGTCCGTCTAACGTATAAATAAAAGGAAGAATCATTTCTAAGATCGTATTGACAAACTAAAATTAACAAGCACTGAATGGATTTAACCTACTTAGGTTATTTATTCTTTATAGTACCCATTATAATGGATCATTTCCCTTCCCTTAATTATTCTCTGGGTTAAATGCTTGCTAGGATCTGGAGGAGAACTCCCCACTCCCTACTCCCCATTTTAATTCCATATTCCATACTCGGGCAGAAAAGCCAGTATATATAAAGCCCACAAAGAAAAGGATTAATCTTAAATCAGTGGTTTTCAATCACAGCAGCACATAAGCATCAGTTGGTGAGTGCTATGGTTTGAATATTTGTGCCCTCTGAAACTCCCACTGAAACTTATTCCCCAACATAACAGCATTAAGAGGTGGGGCCTTTAAGAGGCAATGAGGCAGAACCATCATGAATGGATTAATGGGTTATCATGAGAATGGGTCTGTTATAAAAACCAGTTTGGCTCTCTCTTGTGTGCTCCCACCTCTCCATGTGATGTCTTCTGCTGACTTGGGACTCTACAGAGAATCCTCCCCAGCAAAGAAGGCCTTCACAAGCTGTGGCTCCATGACCTTGCATTGCCCAGCCTCCGGAACTGTTTAGTAAGCAAACTTCTTTTCTTTATAAATTACCCAGACTCAGGTATTCAGTTATAGCAACAACAACAATAAAAAAACGCAAACTAGGCCGGGCGCGGTGGCTCACGCCTGTAATCCTAGCACTCTGGGAGGCTGAGGCAGGCGGATTGCTCAAGGTCAGAAGTTCGAAACCAGCCTGAGCAAGAGTGAGACCCTGTCTCTACTATAAATAGAAAGAAATTAATTGGCCAACTAATATATATATAAAAAAAAATTAGCCGGGCATGGTGGCACATGCCTGTAGTCTTAGCTACTTGGGAGGCTGAGGCAGGAGGATTGCTTGAGCCCAGGAGTTTGAGGTTGCTGTGAGCTAGGCTGACGCCACGGCACTCACTCTAGCCTAGGCATCAAACAAGCGAGACTCTGTCTCAAAAAAAACCCCAAACTAAGACGGAGAGCTTCAAAATAATTTTAATCCCACTCCAACACTCTTATTTAATTGGTCCTGAGGTGGAGCCTGGACATGATTATAATTTTTGTTTTTAACTTACCAGTTGATTATAGAGTGAAGTCAGTGTTGAGAACCATGGGATCTAAGCACTCAATGGTTATGGGGAAAGCAGAGGACTTTAACAAAATAATTTGCTTTAGGGCTATGAGCCTAAACTTACACTTTCTTTTTGGTCCTGGTGGCTGTTTTCACACTTTACTCTTTGCAAGGAATGGAGAAGGGGGGAAGGGGCAAAAGTAACCAGTTCTGCTATCTGCTCTAACAATTTTACTGTTTTCAAGCTGTGCCTCTTTAGGTTCGCTGTTTTGGTCAATATCTTATCCCATTTCTGTTCTGTACATTTCCTACCCTAATTATTAATACAAAGAACTGCTTGAGTAAAATATTCATTTATAGTAATACATCAGTTATCCCATGTAATTTCAATTTTCTGAGGGCTTTAACTATCCTAACAATTAGACTAAAGAGTTTGGGGGGGAAAAAAAAGGCCTTCCAGAAGCCCCATTCATGTTTAAAAGTTTTGCATTAAGCATTTCTTGTTGGAGAAAGTCTTTTTATGGGGTTACTGCTGAATTACATACACATAACTCTAAGAAAACGTGGTTACCTAGTTTTCTACAGAAAACCAGGGCATTCTACCTAAAAGGTTCTACACAGTGACACACAAGGAGTAATAACTAAGAATTAGGTAAGAGAAACTACAAAAATGAAGAATAAGTCTGGGCAATATCAAGACCTCATCCATACAAAAAAAAAAACAAACAAAAAAAAACCCAGCTGGACATGGTGGTAGTTCCAGTTACTCAGGTGGTTAAGGCGGGGGAGAAGACTGCTTAAGCCCAGGAGTTTGAGGTTGCAGTGAGCTATGATCATGCCACTCCACTCCAGGCTAGGGATCAAAGCAAGATCCTATCTCAAAAAAAAGCAAAGCAGTGTAAGTAGTCTTGAGTACATAATATAGGCCAAGCCAGTGTTCATGAAGCTAAGCCAGGAAAAAACTCCAGGTATGTTTGGCACATAGTAAGCATTCATTAAATATTCGGGTGCCTATTATGTGCCAAGCACTGTTCTAGGCAATGAAGAAGACAAAAAATTTCCCTGCTCATGAAGCTATAGTCCCAGCTTATCTCGGCTTAGATAGGTCTTCCTCGACCATCCAATCTAGAGTAGTCCCCAGTCACTCCATCATGTTACTACTTGAATTCTCCTTATAGCATTAGAGCATTTACCAATAATCTGATATTTTCTGATTTGTCTGTCTCAACACTCTAGAATGAACTTGAAAGTATGGACCTTGCCTATCCTATTCTCTAATATCCAGCATAGAAAAGACCTTCATAAATAGTTGTTACACAATTTAATGGATAAATAGTTTCAAAAACAGTGTGAAGAGTAGTTAAGATATTGGTCAATTAGCCTCTCTAAGCCACAAGTTTTCCCACCTAAAAAAATGGGGAAAATAAACATATAGTTATATAGTTTAATTAATTAATTAGAGATGTGGTCTTGCTCTGCTACTTGCTGGAATGCAGTGGCATGAAAATAGCTCACTGTAGCCTCAAACTCCTAGGCTCTGGAGATCCTTCTACCTCAGCCTCCCAAGTAGCTGGGACTATAGGTGTTGCACCAGTATGCCTGACTAATTTTTAAACTTTTCTGTGGACACAGGACTCTCCATATGTTGACCAGACTGGTCTCAAACTCCTGGCCTCAAGCAATCCTCCACCTCGGCCTATCGAAGTGCTGGAATTATAGGCATGAGCCACTATGCCTGTCTGTACTTAGTTCTTAATGTGGTTAACATCTACTATTAAGTAACAACATTTAGAAAAAGTATAGGAAAACAACTTTCTTCTACTTAAGACTTAGCCGACATTTTTTTGTTACTTCAACATAAACAGTGCCTTTTAATAACATAATCCTTTCATAAATAAATGATTACATAAAATGGGGGGAAAACCCAAATATGTACATCCTGAAATGCCTGAATCCAATAATTTATTTATTTTGAGATAAGGTTTTGCTCTGTTGCTCAGGCTAGAGTGTAGTGGTGTCATCATAGCTCAATGAAACATCAAACTCCTGGGCTCCAGTGATCTTCCTGCCTCAGCTTCCCGAGAAGCTGGGGCTACAGGTGTGTGCCACCACGATCCTCCTGCCTTGGCCTCCCAGAGTGGTAGGATTACAGGCTTGAGTCACCATGCCCAGCCAAATAATTACACATATTTTCAAGAGATAGGATTTTGCTATGTTGCCCAGGCTGGTCTCAAGCAATCCTCCTGCCTCAGCACCCTCGCCCCAAAGTAGCTGGGACTATAGCCCTGGGCCACCAGGCCTGGTTAATTTTTTCATTTTTTGTAGAGAGTATGGTCTCCCTACATTGCACTGGCTGGTCTTGAATTCCTGACCTCAAGTGATCCTAGCACCTTGGCCTCCCAAAGTGCTAGGATTATGGGTGTGACCCACAACGCCCAGCCTGAATCCAATAATTTAGAAATGATATTTTGTATTTCATTGAGCTAATTAGACCTAACTAGTATCTTGGGTGCATTTCTAGGTTAAACGTTTAAAATAGTATATTCTTAGATATGGTCTGTCCATTCAGTCTTTACATGCATTTAGTAAAATATCCATGCTTTGATACAAGGGACGCTCTCCAGTGGTTCTACTAGGCATATCATAAAACCCTACATCATTTGCTGTAAGGTAGACCTTAGAGAGTAGAGAATTCCTGTAAGAATTTACGCATGGACCCCATCTCAAAAAAGTGTACACATTAACCTTAGCATTAAGTTAGAGAGTTCGCGGAGCCTCAGAAAGTCCTTTTACGGGTTTCAGAATAAGAACCCCAGGGAAAGCTTACCTATCTTATCTGTTACAGGTAAGTAACATCTAAGCAAACAGCGGTTAAAGCTGGAATTTAAAATTCACTTTTACGTAACTAAAGCTCTCAATCCAAAATAAAAGTTTACAGGAATCCTCGTTCATATCCGGGCTCAAGACATCACACTTACTTCAAAAGCAGAATAATCCGGGGCTGTCAGGTAGCTCAGGTAGTTTTTAGTGGGTCGGTATCTGCGGGTTTCCTCCTCCACCAGCGCCGCAGCCTAAGAACCAGAACAAGGGTCAGGGTAGAAGCGGCGAATTGTCAACTGCTGCTTTCAGTACTAGGCCAGCGAGCGCTGAGTCACCCACATAGCCACCCCGCACTCACCGCTTCCCTCACACCAGGCGCTTCATAACCTTGATCAAAATACGGTAGCGCATCCACCACAACTTCTCCAGCCACCAAGCCCGTGCCCGCCATCACAAAGAGTTTAGGTTCGCTCGCAATTTAGGTCTGCGCAGGCCCAGTCTTATTTAATTACGCCCGCCTTCAGCACTGACGTAATCACGTCGCCTGCGCACTGACTTTGGCGCATGCTCAGTAGCTAATTCTGAAGGCGTCTGTGCCCGGCAGCTAGAAATTGCCGGGCTATTTTGTTTTGGGCGGACGTGACGCGACGTGACATCCTGTATTTCCAGTGTCTGCTGAGGCCCTCAACTTCCTGTCCTCGGTTTGCCTTTTTTCTTGCCTGCGAGTGGCGGCGACTTGGTGGAGTTCGAACTTTTCGTTTCCTCAAGAACGTTGGTATCTGGAAGGGAAGCTCTTTAGAACTTTTGCAGGGAACTAGCTGCAGGATTTGGCGGGAAAAGAGAAACTGGTTTCCCGGTTTATTCCCCTTCCACTTTCTTCTCTTAAACTTCTCTCTCTTTGTGCCAGGCTGTTCTTGCCGTAGCCCCATTATCCTTCGCTCTCGACGCCCTGAAAATCTTTGCATTGGATCGGTACAATTTTTTCACAGACTCTAAGCGTGGGCGCCAGTCTCCAAGTAAAATTGTGAATCTTTAGGCCCTGCGTAACAAAAGTAACCTTAACCTCCCTCCAAGGTGAGGTTGATAACTGTCCACCACCCCCAACATTTAAAAATCCTGTTATTTTGCCTTTACGACATGTATAAAATTCAGACATTTTGCCTTTAGGACTTAGGGTAATAGCGCTCATTACCTCCCAACCACTCAAACTGCTGCCAGGGCACCTCTGCTACCTGGCTCCTGGACAAAACAGCCTCTCTTTGACTAAGAAGGCAAAGACCAATTTTAACATTAGGTAAATGTGCTAGCTAGACTTAAGTAAGGTAAAAGATCTTTACATTTTAAGAATTCTCCAAAAGATTTGTGGGACTTTTATGCGTTTATTCATTAAAAACTCTGTAAACAACATTTTATACAAATCTTGAGCAGTTCTTTTACAAACGTGTTCAGAATTCATAATACTTACAAAAACAAAACACAATAACCCAAGGAAAGGATGCAGCTTCAGATTGTAGGTAAAGTAAGACTCCCATCCCTAAAGCAAAGTTCTCCTCACAGAGAGATAACCGGGATCCACTACAGTAAACCCTCCTACCCCCATTTAATAAACACCTAATTATTAATTGTTCCCTCAGGGTTGCAGGGTAAGAGGAGACCAAATGGGGAAATGTCTGATAGGAGTCTCACTGGGTAAGCTGCTTAATCAACATTTAAAAAAAGACATAGACTCAGTTCTGTTCCCTGGACCCACATCTGTAGGAATTATATTACACAGCACCAGTGTTAAATGGTGTCTGCTTCAGATTCAGGCATACCTGAATGGGTTGTAATGACAATACTGTACAAGTCAATAAATTGTATCACAATACAATTTACAATGTTTTGTAAGTTTAAATAAATATTTTCTATGCCAGTTAAAACCATCAGCAAAAGGTGAAGAAAACAAACATATTTGCTATAACATTTATCAATGAAAATTACACCATCACTGACAAATTCCTCTTTCCGATCACTACTATTACTTTAGATATTAAGGATCTGGGTTCCTAAATTGTGTATGCTCAGGAAATGTTCATATTCTGAGTTCAACTTAATTAGAGCAAATAGTCCAACAATTCTAGGGGAATAAAAAGTCTTATCTAGGCACCTATAGTTTAAAAGTCTCTTATCCTCAGAGCTGAAAAGGGCTCTGGCACACTTAATAGAAAAATTTTTAAAGAGCTGTAATTCTACAGAGATCAAATTTCCATCTGTAGGACTAACCAACTTTATCTGTGTTCATAAAAGAAAAGTCCTGGCTTCAGTTCTGTCTCTGTTGTACAACTACAGGCAAGTTATTTAGCCTCTTTGAATTCCAGTTTCTTCATTAGTAAAATGGAGATGTAAATATCTGCCTCATAAAGTTGATTTAAGGATTGAATAAGATGATACACATACATGTACCAAAGTGTATGGTACATGATGGACAATGAAAGTAGTTCCCATGCCCTTGAAAGGACATTATCCTATTAGCTATAATTCCACAAAGTTTAATGTTGACATGTGAGGGACAAGCTACTTAAGTGCCACACAATGTGGAGGAGAAGCTGCAAGATGTCTACTTTTATAAGGTACTCAATAACAGTGTTAACAAGTAGGACTTCCATATGTGAGATTCCCCTAGATAGATAGAATATTAGACCAAAAAATGGAGATATATTGATGAGTATATTCCTTAGCCCAGGTCAAGCAGCCTGTGGGTTTAAAGCTGCCATTATATTTCAATGATGAGAATTATGCGTGTAAGGCTAGTGTTCTCCACTTGTATATAGTGCCTCTCTAGTACCTTATACTCAGCATTTCTCTCATTATCTCATCTTTGAGCTGTTTCTTAAATGTAACACCAACAAGTCTTTCTCTTGTAAAAGACAACTGCTTTCACGGACTAAGCACAAAACACAAAGAATGAGCTAAAGAATCAAACAGAAAAGACCACTATAAAAAAACTGGAGGCAGAGTAAAGAGAGCATTGGTTCCATACTCCTCCCCACAATTCTCCAGTGATTACTACAGCAGCAACAGGAGAATCCTCCTCCAACAGCCTGACTCGCTCTTCAACCTTTTAAAATTTCAAAAATTTTGTAGAATACTTCAGGGTATCCTGACCCTCAGAAAAATATTTTCTTTGGCACTTTCTTTTCTAATTAGGATGAGGACAGTCAATCAAAGATTTCATTTCTTCTGCAGAAATTTCATTTTACTTCCTAAAGGGAGAAAAAGGTAGAGTGAATTCTCAATTCCTTTTTATTTACGGTAGATTTGAGTCAAGTGATCAACAGCCTAGTCATTCAGAACAGCCCAAAAGTTAAGCTCACATCTCAAGCTATCAGTTAATGCGTTTAATCACCTCCCCCACCCCACCTTGCCCCAAGTGTCTAATTGTAGAGGCAGAAAAGAACTCAGACATCATGTAATCTAGTGGGGTTCAACCTTGACTGTAGGTTAAAATCACCTGGCTTGCTCCTCAGCGATTTCCTGAAGCCCAGGGGAAAAAAATTTTTTAAGCTCCCCAGAGACTACAATATGTAGACAGAGCTGAGAACCACTGATCTAATCCTGTGTTATAAAGATGAAACAACAGCCTAAGGTATAATTTGTCCATGGTCTCTCAGCTAGTGAAGGACAGGGTCTAATTAGGGGGCATTTATTTCAAAGACCAATATAAATACTATAGAATATAGGTTCCTTATTGTTTTAGGCTAGCCACACCACTGTTCTCTTATATCATATTGGATAATTAACTATAATTGAAAAATCATAAACAACTGTGTTTCTGTATGAAGTGCAAAATTAGAGACTTGTGGGAGATCCTTTTGCCTCAGACTCCCTCTAAACCAGGTGTTTTTAATCTGGAGTTCTAAGGATAGGTTTCATGGGGTTCATGAACACCCTAAAATAATATGCAAAATTTATTTGTATGCTGTAAGTACATTTTTCTGGGAAAAAAGACCATAGTTTTTATAGGAATTTATAAGGAATATGTCCAAGGAATGTGACCTGACCTAGAAAATACTGATAATCATGATATGCAAACATATCAGGAAGGATAGTTCAAGGAGCTTCATCTGAGGGAAACAGCCCCATAGATCACTCTGATGGAGAATCCCAACCTTTGAGAAAAAGACGTTTCTGGCTGAGCTCAGTGACTCACACCTGTAATTCTAGCACTCTGTGAGGCCAAGGTGGGAGGATTGCTTGAGCTCAGGAGTTCAAGACCAGCCTGAACAAAAGCAAGACCCTGTCTCTACTAAAAATAGAAAAATTAGCCAGGCATCATGGTGTGAGCCTATAGTCCCAGCTACTCAGGAGGCTGAGGCAGGAGATCGCTTGAGCCCAGGAGTTTGAGGTCGCAGTGAGCTACAATGACCACTATAGTCTATTCAGGATGACAGAGCAAGACTCAGTCTCAACAAAACAAAACAAAACAAAAACCTTTCTTTAAAACACTTTGGGGCTGAGCGTGGTGGCTCATGCCTGTAATCCTAGCACTCTGGGAGGCTGAGGCGGGAGGATTGTTTGAGTTTAAGAGTTCGAGACCAGCCTGAGTAAGATCGAGACCCTGTCTCTACTAAAAATAGAAAGAAAATTAATTGGCCAACTAAAATATATAGAAAAATTATCCGGGCATGGTGGCATATGCCTGTAGTCCCAGCTACTTGGGAGGCTGAGGCAGAAGGATCACTTAAGCCCAGGAGTTTGAGGTTGCTGTGAGCTAGGCTGATGCCACGGCACTCTAGCCTGGGCAACAGAGTGAGACTCTGTCTCAAAAAAAAATTAAAAAATAAAACACTTTGGAACTAGGGTCATGATTTCTGGTCAGTCTACTTGATGTGATGTTCTATTGCTGATCTGATTATAAAGAATTTGTGAAGAGGCCCACTACTGCAAACCTTTTTCAGCCACATTTATCTAAAAGGAAAACACAGCAACTCACCAAGACTCCGCAAAATTCTATTCACCCCACTGGGCTCAGACTCAGGAATTGTTTCCAAATACTGGAGGGCCCGGACCTCAAACAAACCTACGAGGAAACTCATGTTGGTGAAACTGTCCAATACAAAAGACTGGAAATTAACTAAAGAAAACTCTGTGGTCATTACTAACGTATTATTCCATGGATAAAACAATATTACAAAATAAATATTCTGATAATATACAACTTAGATTTTGAGCCCTTTAGCTTTGCACTATTTTTTGTTTATATTATAATCAAACCTTTCAAGTACATACTAAATAGAGAGGGAAACTTTATGATGGAAACTGACCTTTAACCCCACTTTTCCGAAGCTCTCGGTCCTGGATGAATCCTGCAAACATCTGAGTCTCCATGAAGAGACTTAGGAAATGGCGTACACTTCGGGAGGTGTGGGATTTACGGAATGGCTCTCTTTGGAATACACGCTCCCCACGCTCAGTGACAGTCATGTTCAAAGAATAATGTCCCACCAGCTCCACAAAAAACCTGACAAATGCTTCAGACACCAGAGAGTTGAGTGTCACATCTGCTGCAAAATGAAAGAAAAAAGAGAAAGAAAAGAAAAAAATCCCCTAAGTTTTGTGCATCTGGGAGCAGTTACACAACTGGAGCAGTTAGTTATAGAAGTCATGCCTAGGAAGTCATAGATTAAAGGACTGAGAATAAATCCAGGAATGCTCATTCTTAGCTTTCTTTGTCCATGACCTGCAAAAAGTTAATGGCTTATATCCTTACCTTTCTTCCCACACATGCTCTTAGTATATCTCGTAGCCTGGCTTGCACATCTGTGATTTCATTGTAACTGCTCTTTCAAAGCCACTGGTGAGAACCAGCCAAATTTAGTCTGCTCTTCTATTTTTATTCCTCTTTAAACTCTATGCTGCATTTGTGTGCTGAGTGCCTTCTCATTTCTCTTGTTCCCCACAATTTAATGCTCTCCTGATTCCTTTCTTGCCTCTATGGTCAAATGTTTGTTTTTTTCTTGCCTTTTCTTCCTTTTCCTGAGCATGTACCACAGGTAACTTCTCTTCAACATTCCCTTCCTTTAAGAGCTATCTGGCATAGACATAGAGCTGGCTAAGATGATAAAATTCCCAACCTTAGGTCTGGAGCCTTGATATTTCACCTTCTAAGTTTTCAGCCTGTCTATGGGAGATCATCATTTGGCCCTCCATCAGCACATAAATTCTATTTGTTTAAAAGTCATTTTATCAGGTCCTTTTTGGAAATTTGTGGACTATGAATAAATTAAGTAATACATGCCTAAAATCAAATTCATCACATTTCCCCATCAAATCAGTTTCTCTCTCAACTTACATTTTTTTTTTTTTTTTAGAGACATGGTCTCACTCTCACCCAGGCTGGAGTGCAGTGGTGCAATCATCGTTCACTGCAGCCTTAAATTCCTGGGCTCAAGTGATCCTCACACCTCAGTCTCGCAAGTAGCTAAGACTACAGGCGTGTATCAACACATCTGGCTAATTTTATTTTTTGTAGAGACGTGGGTCTCACTATATTGCCCAGGCTGGTCTCCAACTCCTGGCCTCAAGCAATTCTGCTGCCTTGGTCTCCCAAAGTCGTGGGATTTCAGGCATGATCCACTGTGCCCAACCAACTTTCCCATTTCATATTGTACCTGATTACTCTATAAAAAATAATAGTTTATTGAGTGCTTAAGATATGTCAGGTACTATATTAAGTGCTTTAACAAACAAAAATTATTAAACAAAAATTTAATAATCCAAAGAGGTAGGTATTATTATTTCTCTTTTACAGAGGAAACTGAGGCTCTAAATTATTAAAGAAATTCTCCAGGGTCATCCCATCTAGTAAGTGGAGATGCTGGACTCCCAAATCAGGTGATTCTTAATTCCTATAATATACTACTATATTGTCTTCCAGGTCCCAGGCTTAAACCTCAGATTCAACTTAGACTCCTTCTTCTTCCATATCCAAATAGGTCTTTTTTCTCCCTGAATAATGTATCTTGCCCTTTTCCATGGGCTCCATTCAGGACTGAGAATCAGGGACCTGAGTTTGATTGGAGTTCTACCATAAAGCAGCTGCATAATAGTGGGTAGCTCACTTTACTTCTCTTGGTCTATCCATATCCATGTAGTGAGAAAGGCTGATAAGGAGATTGCCAAGGTCTTTTCCTGTATTACATTTTGATTCTAATCTAGGTTTTTGTTATATTTTATATAACAGACTGCTTTCTCATCTCTTTCCTTCTGCAGTTGAGAATCCATGGTCCATCAGTGCATTTATCTTTTTTTTTTGAGACAGAGTCTCACTTTGTTGCCCAGGCTAGAGTGAGTGCCGTGGCATCAGCCTAGCTCATAGCTCACAGCAACCTCAATCTCCTGGGCTCAAGCAATCCTACTGCCTCAGCCTTCCGAGTAGCTGGGACTACAGGCGTGCGCCACCATGCCTGGCTAATTTTTTTTGTATATATATTTTTAGTTGGTTGATTAATTTCTTTCTATTTTTGGTAGACGGGGGTCTTGCTCTTGCTCAGGCTGGTTTCGAACTCCTGACCTTGAGCGATCTGCCCACCTCGGCCTCCCAGCGTGCTAGGATTACAGGCGTGAGCCACCGGGGCCCAGCCCATTGCATTTGTCTTTAACACTTTCGCCTTGCTCTCCCATTCCTTCCAGTCACTGCCCCATTTCTCCTCCATATTGCAGCAAGATTTCTTAGAAAAGCTGTCTGTACGTGTTATACCTACTTTCTTACATCTAATTCCCTTTATTTTTAAAATTTTGTTTTTCTATAACTTCTCTTTCTAAAACTTCTATTTTAATGTATATACTTTATACATTCTTTTACATGAATGAATATTTCATAAGGTCAACAGTGAAATGAACACCCAAGTACCGACTGCAAACAAAGCTTACAAACAGAACATTACTAGTTTCTCTGCAGCTCCCTGCGTGACCCCCTCTCAACAGTATTCTCCTACTGTCCAATAGAAGGTGACCATACTCTGGAATTTTCTATTTACCATTCCATTGCTTTACATGATAGTTTCACTATACACATATGCAACCCCAACAATTTTTTGTTAGGGTTTATATGTCTTTCCACATTTTTAAAAACACTACATTCTCCTGCAACTTCTTGTTTTATTCGATATGTGTTTTTAAGATTCATTTTTAATGCCTTATTCTATCAATGGATATTTGGGTTGTTTTTAGTTCTTGCTATTACCTACAATGCCACTATGAAAATTATTGTACTTGTTTTCTAGTGGTCATGTGCAAGAGATTCAGTGTAGGGTATATATCTAAAAACTAATTGCTGGGTTGTAGCATAGGTATACCTTTTACTTTACTAGGTACTGCCAACTTGTTCTTCCAAAGTAGTTTAATTTACACATTCTCACCAATACTTGATATTGTCAGACTTAAATTTTTGCCAGTATGGTGAGTATAAAAAATAGCATCATTTCCTTGATTTTGAGGAGATTGCACATTTATTTGCATGCACATTTATTTTCATGTTTTTTCTATGAATATTTGTTCCTATTGTTTCCCCATTTTTCTATTGGATTATCTTTTTTTTTTGAGACAGAGTCTCACTCTGTTGCCTGGGCTAGAGTCAGTCTAGCTCACAGCAACCTCAAACTCCTGGGCTCAAGCGATCCTTCTGCCTTAGCCTCCTGAGTAGCTGGGACTACAGGCATGTGCCACCATGCCTGGCTAATTTTTTCTATTTTTGGTAGAGATGGGGTCTTGCTCTTGCTCAGGCTGGTCTCAAACTCCTGAGCTCAAATGATCTGCTTGCCTCAGCCTCCCAGAGTGCTAGGCGCCCAGCTGGATTATCTTTTTCTTATTGATTTGTATGGGTTTTTTTAAAAACAAATTCTAGACACTATTCATTTGTTATTTATTGAAAATATCTTCGCCTAGTTTGTAGCTTGTTTTTTTCTTTTCCATGGTGTCCCTTGATGAAAAGAAATTTTAAAGATTTAACATAGTCAACTGATCTTTTTCTTTATGGTCTCTGGTCTTTGTACCATATTTTAAAGAACTCTATCACTGTTTTAAGGACATAAAAATATTTTCTTCTATTCTTTTAAAAACATTTTTTAAAGCTTTGCTTTTAACATTTAAGTCTTTATATTCACTGGAATTAATTTTGTATATTAGTGTAAGGTATATATCCATATTTATTTCTTTTTCTATGGAAGGCCAATTGTCCTAGTATCATTTATTGAATCGTTCATTCTTTCTCCACTGATAATGCAAATGCTGGCGCTGACACACATGAAATTTCCTTATGCATGTGCACTCTCTATTCTTTCTATTGCTCTATTTCTGCACTGAACCCAAACTATCTTATTACTATGACATTATAATAAATCTTGATGTCTAGCAGTGCAAGCCCTCCAATCTTGTTCTTTTTCAAGTGTGTCGTGGCTATTCTTGGCCTTTTGTACATTCAATTAAATTTTATGATGAGCTGAATGGCATTCTGATTTTCTCTTGAACCCTCCTCCAATCTCACTTTCTTCCCACTATGCCAGTGAATCTACTGTTATCAAGGTCTCTAGAACCTTTCCTATTGTCACATCCACTGGTCAATTCTCAGTCCTCATCTTACTTGATCTCTTTGCAGCCTTAAGCATAATTGTTTACTCTTTCCTTTGTGAAATACTTCTTTACTCAGCTTCTGCAATGTCATACTCTGGTTTTTAACACATATACTTTCCTAGTTTTTCTCCTAGTTTACTAGCTGCTCTGTTTAATCTCCTTTGCAGGATCCTTCTTTCTTTCCAACCTCCAAATGTTGGAAATCTAACCACATCTTTCCCAAGAGCTCAATCCTTAAGCTTTTGTTATTTTCTAACTACACTCACCCTATAGGGTCATTTCATCTGGTCCCACAGCTTTAAAATAGCAATTTCTAAATGTATATCTTTAGCCCAAATCTGTCCTCTGAATCCCAAACTGATACACACACACACACACACACACACACACACACACACACACACACACTCTTAACATCTCTAGTAGGGACTCAGTGGCTCATGCCTGTAATCCTAGAACTTTGGGAGACTGAGGCAGGAGGATTGCTTGAGCTCAGAGGTTCGAGGCCAGCCTGAGCAAGAGTGAGACCCTAGCTCTACTAAAAAAAGAAAAAATCATCTGGGCTTGGCGGTGTGCGTCTGTACTCCCAGCTACTGGAGAGGCTGAGGCAAGAGGATTGCTTGAGCCTAAAAGTTTGAGGTTGCAGTGAGCTATGAAGATGCCACTGTACTCTACCTGAGTGACAGAGTAAGACTCTGTCTCAAACAAACAAACTAACAAACAAACCCCATCTCTACTTGGATGTCTGACAGGTATTGGACGTCCACTAGGTATCTCAAACTTAATATCCAAAACTAAACTTTTTATTACTTACTCCTCTAAATCTGCTCCTTCGCTAATGTTCCCCATCAGTAAATAGCTTTAGTTTTCTCATATGTAAAATGGTAATTAAATTATAACACCTGCTTTATAAGGATATTACAAGGATGAAATCATATATTAATATATGCTAACGCTTTTTTTTTTTTTTGAGACAGAATCTCACTCTGTTGCTCAGGCTAGAGTGCTGTGGCGTCAGCCTAGCTCACAGCAACCTCAATGTCCTGGGCTCAAGAGATCCTTCTGCCTCAGCCTCTTGAGTAGCTAGGACTACAGGCATGGGCCACCATGAGCGGCTTATTTTTTCTATATATTTTTAGTTAGCCAATTAATTTCTTTCTATTTATAGTAGAGACAGGGTCTCATTCTTGCTCAGACTGGTTTCGAAAACGAACTCCTGACCTCGAGCTATCCGCCCGCCTAGGCCTTCCAGAGTGCTGGGATTACAGGCATGAGCCACTGCGCCCGGCCTATGCTCAGGCTTAACATAATGCTTGATACAGTGTAAGCAACCAATAAATATTTGCCATTTATGCAACAATACTTATTGAGTACCTACTTACTGAATACTGTTTAAACCAGGGGTCCTCAAACTTTTTAAACAGGAGGCCAGTTCACTGTCTCTCAGACCGCTGGAGGGCCGGACTATAGTTTAAAAAAAACTATGAACAAATTCCTATGCACACTGCACATATCTTATTTTGAAGTAAAAAAACAAATGGGCAAAAATATCCACATGTGGCCCGCGGGCCGTAGTTTGAGGATGCCTGGTTTAAACTATCAGAGATAGAGAACAAAACAAAGTCACTGTTATATGGAACTTACATCCTAGCACATGAGATGGGGATAAAAGCCATGCAGAAAAAATAAGTCAAGGGGAAGAGGACAGACAGGGAGTGCTAATGGAATAGGCACAGTTTTAAACAGGACATCAGGAAAGGACTAAGCAAGAAAGCAACATTTGAGCATGGACCTATAGGAAGAAAGGGCAGGAGTCATGTGGCTATCAGGGGCAATAGCATTCTGTAAATGTAACTGAGCAAGTGCAAAGGTCCTGAAATAGAAGGGCATCTGACATATTGAGGATAAGCAAGGAAGTTGATTAGAAGATTTTCAAGGTACAGGCAGCCTAATTCTACTTTTGTATATCCTTTAACAGAGTGCTGGGCATTCAGTAAGTCTTTGCTGCCTTAACCTTAAGTCTTTGGCCCACTTGTCTCATACCTTGTGAAAAATTCTGCTCCTGAGTCAAGATTTCATTTCGTTCTTCCAAAATCTGCACTAGGGCAGCTTGTAGTTTAGATGGTAAAATTTCATCCTCATCAGATACCTTAAGAAAAAAAGTGAGATTCTGTATGAGCTTTGAGAAAGTCTCAAACATGCACTAGTTAAAAAACCAAAATTCCACAGGTGAATTTGTATGTGTTTTGGTTAAATAGTCTAAAGTTTCCTTCTGTACATGAAATAGACTCTATGATGCTTATGGTGTATATATTTTAACTGTATTTAACTATTAAAAAATAAATAATATACTTTATAAAAATTTCTGGCACTCTTCTACCACATATCTCTTATCTAATAAAGTCTTATGCTATATTACAAAGATCATCCCCAAATAAATGGTGTTTCAAATGTGATGAGCTAATTGATTTTGAAAAAAGACAAAGTCCTGGGAAATATTCTTATTCTTTTCCCTCTGTGTTTCAGTGCATACAAACCTATGTACAAATTACATCCAGACAGCTGCTCTGAGAAGGCTTTAACTCTTCCTTTCTACTTTAATAGCCAGAATAAATGACCACTTCTTTTTTCTCCCTACTGTACCTGGTACAGATTTCTATTATATCATTTCTAAAATTTTATGTATATGTCTTCCCCTTAGGGATCAAACTGTGTCCCACTCATCTTTAGATTCTGATTGCCTGACAGAATATCTAGAAAATATCGGTATTTAATAAATGCTTTTTACATTTGATTAAATTAGAGGCTTATATGTCAACCCATTTGGAGTTGAAGGGAGGGTTACCTCTTTTGAGAATGACATTTATTCTGTTTCCTCTTTCCTTCTTTGGGATAAACAGCTATAAATCCAAGCCAAATTTTTCAGGTCAATTTTGTACACTTGGCCCATAATGTCAATTCAAGTATGTGTAGGAAATAAAAGTCTTGCCTGAGTCATCTTCTCTAAGTACTTTCACATATTGTCTGTCCAATTATCTTAAGATAGATCTTTATTCTAAAACATTATGTAATCACCTCCTTTGGCACTCACCTCCTGTAAGAACTTGTCTGCACAGAGATCAACTATCAGCACCTATGAAATAAAGGAGCCAGGCGAGTTCAACCAGAGACATTCACACACAAATACATTAGGCACTGCCAGATCAGGAATGGTGTTTTGATTATTTCAGGCCATGGGAATAGCTTTAAACAAAATTAACTCAAAGTTGTAGCCCATTTAAAAGTTAACCCATTTCTAAGTGACTGTAAAGATCTAATGAAAAAAAAAGTTAACCTATGAACACAACAAATAAATTGCAAGTAAAAAACATGATGGTGTGCACACCTATAAATTAAAAGAGACTTAAAAATTATACCAACCAAATATAACATACGGACTTTATTTGGAACCTGACTCAAACAATTTATTAAAAATTTATGAGGCCGGGCGCGGTGGCTCAAGCCTGTAATCCTAGCTCTCTGGGAGGCCGAGGTGGGCGGATCCTTTGAGCTCAGGAGTTCGAGACCAGCCTGAGCAAGAGTGAGACCCCATCTCTACTATAAATAGAAAGAAATTAATTGGCCAACTAATATACATAGAAAAAATTAGCCGAGCATGGTGGCACATGCCTGTAGTCCCAGCTACTTGGGAGGCTGAGGCAGCAAGATTGCTTGAGCCCAGGAGTTTGAGGTTGCTGTGAGCTAGGCTGACGCCATGGCACTCACTCTAGACTGGGCAATAAAGTGAGACTCTGTCTCAAAA
>VSMD01124588.1:0-39669 GCA_008750895.1 Mirza zaza
AAAAAAAAAAAAAGGAAGAGGCGTAGTGGAGAGTGAAGAAATTTCCGGAATACCGCCCACTCCTCCTGAGTGAATGTAGAGCCTACTTTTGCAACATTATAGGTCACCCCCAAGATATACCACTCTAGCTTTCTGCCCCCAGCTGAGAGCAAGGCATTTGATTCTGGGCTCTTCTTTGCAAGGTTGTTATTAATGTGCAGCAAAATTATAGTTGTACACTCCCGCGTGGAATTGCCAAAGCTCATTTTGACAGAATCCAGCAATTCAGCTTCTGAAATGTAGACACTGAATAACTATGGATGTGGTGCTATGAACGCCCCATCCTACAATAAATTGAAGAGGAGAAAATCAACTTTCACCAGCTACAATTAGTCACCCCAGGAACAGACAACAAATAAATAACTAGCACAAACCGTGTCATGAAATTGTCCACATCTTTTTAGTTTCACTTATTGACACCCACCCATAATGACAGATGATACAAACAGATTTATTAAGAAATGTGCCTTCTACATTGTTGTAGAAATGTGATTTCTACAGCTGTGGCCATGTTCATATATGCTAAGATATCGATTATAAATCACAAACAAATGATAAGTGTGCTTCCAGAAAATGCTATGAAAAAACAGAATAAGGTTGTACTGGCTCTTGATGAACAGTTAATTATTTTCCAACTATTTGAAATGGTCTCCCTTGGGGTTCGGCTCTTGCTGGGATAAAAATGAATCTTCTGTATGAGGTTTCCTTAAAATCAAACCTAAAGGATCCAGGACTTTTACTTTGGAACGATGACTCAATCATTTCTACTCAGTCATCTCCAAAAGTGTTTTTTAATAGGCATTTTCTCCTTCCTTTTAGCCAAATGGAATCCAAGGGAAAATTATTAAAAATATTTCTAATTCACTACCCTTTCCTTCTTTTTAAGTCTTCTGAAAAGCCTACTTTTCTTTGGGGCGAAACTATGCCGAGTTGTGCTGTGTCATAAATTAAATCATTGGGACCACATGGGAAGAGGGTTTTGTCTCTTCTGCACAGAACCACACCTAAGCATCTCCTGAATGCACAGACAAGTAATCTATTAATGGGAAGTCTCAGCAGCTCGCTCTTAACACAAAGCCTTTTCTGCAAAAATAAACAAACAAAAAATCAGATTTCACTCAGAGTTCACTTTAAAAAAATGGAACCCAATCCTATAAACTGGATTAGAAATTATTGAGAGAGGGGAGGGAGAACCTCATCAGTATTCTCAGTACAAACTCCAGTGATTATATAGAAAAACAAAACAATGTTTTTAAATCTTAACAATGTATAGATAAATTTGATAAAAAAAATTGATTGCAGTTTCTCATGGATTTTGCAGTTTCTCATGGATTTTAAGTTTTACTTTAAAAAGAAAACATCCCAAAGAAGGATAACATTAATTTGCTTCAATTAAATTTTGCACCTTTTCCCATAACAAAGTAGGAACTGGAGAAAGCTCTAGTTTATGTGAGGCCATGTATATAATTAGCATTCGGCTCCCCAGTTTTAAAATTTTGTGTCCCAAAGTGGGACTGAAATATACTCCTGGGAATACTAGGCAGGCAGTGAGCAATAACTGATTGTTTTAGGCATTCAGAAAGTGTTTGTATTTCCTTAAACAGTATGAAATAGTTACCACTCTGTAAGCTCCTTAGCCTGTCATATGTTATCTACCACTAAACAAAAACTGTCATCTTCCTTTTGGACCTATGGGTGACAGATTCACAATGCCAGTTGCAGATGTGTTTACATACCAGAAGCATCCCAACCTTAGGGACGGTAAGCAGTAGTGGGAGGATAGGTAGTACTGTTGTTACTCTCTTGGTTTGAGGCCTTTAGTGTTTATTTGGCATTATGTTTGAAATGAAGGAGCATGCATGTAACCAGGTAACCCCAGCTTGGGGAGTTGAGCTCACCTACACACTGGCAAACATCTAAGATTGTTGACAAGCTCCTTTAAACACATATTCCCCTAAGACACTAAATTAGTGCCCTTTAATGAAGCTACCAAATTGGATTTTCAAAACTAGGCAAATTGCTAAAATAGCCCAACTACCTTTATAAGCACCTTTTCAGCTGAAGCGAGAAGTAGAGTTTCCATGCTGTTGAACTTCCATCACTTGTCAACAATTAGGCTGGGAGGAACTCCCCTTTAGGGCATACTCCCCCACCACAATAAAAGCCCACAAATCCCTAGAGAGACTTCTCATTTGCCCTGTTTTCAACAAAACAGTCTAGGGTCTATTAAATACCAGTTTTGGGTTTAAAGCTTTACAAATTATGCATTGTACAGAAAGGCAGGGGGGAAGAAAAAAGAGGAAAAAAAAAACTCAAAAGATTAGCATTTCAATCAGAAAAGTTTACAGCCCCATTCTTATTTTGTGCTATGCCAAAATAACTCTAAAACACATTTCAGAACATCAACAAAGAATGTTACATCACGTATGCATCTGAGCATGAAGAAATGTCACGATCAAAAACAAAGAGGACTTGGGAGACTTAGAAACCAAATGTTCTGATGGCACAGATCCCTTGACGGCAGCCATGTCTCCTCTGTAGTGGGCTGTGCACAGTGTAAGAAAATTTTCTCCGTGAGCCCTTGGAGTTATCACGGGCAGACCACAAATGAATACGGGCCTGCGCAAACACAAAGAGGTGCTTTGCTGAAGATGCAAACCAAGAAATTCCCTCAAAAATGACGGCGTGTAGTACTTTCATGGAGATGCATCCGAATCAGAGGAGGGACAGTAAGAAGGAATAGGAGGAAACAGCTAAAGAGAGGTTTAAGAAACTTGTCACTAAAAGATCTGAGCATCAAAAGACAAGAAAACTGCTGACTAAATTGCATACTTCTTTTCAGCATCTCTTGGGATAGATATACCCTCAGTCAGACACATGCTTAGTATTGGAGAGTTTTCCCCTGCTGGTGCCCAGAGCACTGTGTTTCCTCCTCTGCATTCCCTGCCCTGAGGGGCCCTTCCCTCTGGAATGACTGAAGCAGGCAAGGCAGACAGTAGATCACAGAGGCGGGAGCCCTTTCTGACCACAGAGAGCTGGGGAGGCAGGATGTCCCGCGAGAGACCCTCTCTGCCTAACCTGCTTCACACAGAGTATTTGCAGTCTCCCATGGAACCCACAGAAGGTGTTTTTGATTCTTCAAAACCTAGCCTAGAATTGAAAGCAGAAATGAAACAGAAGCATCAGGATCATATATGGGGGGAATCAAGGTAAATGTTATCCCCTTGAGACACGAGCGATGATATGGAGCCTACCCCAACATTTGCCAAACCACTGTCTGGGATCCTGGCTCTCTTACATTCATGTTCCTGAGATCACACGTCTTTCCGCTATTGACACTGTTCGCTTTTTCACACAAATGAAAACCAAGTTATTAAGAACTTGGAATAATATATTTTCAGCTTCTTGACCCTGAGATGATAGTAAAAGGTCTATCGGTTAGCCACCATGATAAAACAGCTGCAATCTGTCTCTAATGAGATATAGGATATTTACATTTTTCAACTGTTCTTCACACCTTAAAATGGTGTGTGTGTGTGTGTGTGTGCGTGCACACATGTGTGTGTAGTTAAGAGAGAAAACATATTCACCCTGTTAATATTTCAAAAGAGTACTTAGCTCTTCCGGAAAACCCAATTGTAGGTCAATACCTAACATCTGAAGAACAATATAAAGATATACAATTCTGCATAAATGTACAGTTTGTTCTCTAAAGCTACTCTTTAAAGTAAAATTCTTTTTGTCATTTCTGAATAAATATACATTTGCAAACTGTATAGAGACTTATTATAAGAAAAAAAGGGGGGGGAGAAACAAAATCAAAAAGGAACAAAATAAAATATACTGCCGCCCAAACTGCCATCACTTCTGAGCTTAGCCAATCTCTGCATATATATATTCATAAAAATATAGCTGTATTTTGCATATATGGATTATAGAATACATGTTACTTTATAATCTGCTCCCCTACTTTATAATCTGCTCTACTTTAAAATAACTCATAATTTTTTCCCATGGCATTAACTATGTCAATATATTAACAACAGCATAGTGGCCTATTATATACAAAACACATATATGTTATACAAAAATAAAAGCTATTGGTGAGCATGATTTCCAATTTGAGAAATTTTCCCTTTAGGAAAAGTGTTTAAATTTTGAATTCCTTATTCGAAGAGTATCTATATTTTACATTTTGGTACAATACTAGATTTAAAGATGTTCTATTAGTTTCAGAATATCTTTTGATTACTAACCTTTATTAAAGAGTTGACTGACCTTTGACTACCTAGTATAAATTACATAGATTTTAAAAATAAACACACCTGTAAAAACATTTAAAACATAATGTTTGTGTATATTTTGAATGAATTATACTAAATTAAGGCAAAAACTTTTCTTACAAAAAAGAATTTAAAAAATTCTATGAGTTTATTAATTACCATTACACTTCAGACTTGTCCTTTGACAGAGACACCAGTTTCTACTGATATAAAAATGATATATAGGCCAGGTGTGGTAGCTGACGCCTGTAATCCTAGCACTCTGGGAGGCGGAGGAGGGTGGATCTTTTGAGCTCAGGAGTTTGAGACCAACCTGAGCAACAGTGAGACCCTGTCTCTACTAAAAGTAGAAAAAATCAGCTGGGCATCGTGGCACATGTCTGTAGTCCCAGATACTTGGGAGACTGAGGCAGTAGGATCGCCTGAGCATAGGAGTTTGAGACCAACCTGAGCAAGAGTGAGACCCTATCTCTACTAAAAAATAGAAAAAATTAACTGGGCATGGTGACACATGCCTGTAATCCCAGCTACTTGGGAGGCTGAGGCAGTAGGATCGCCTGAGCCCAGGAGTTTGAGGTTGCTGTGAGCTAGGCTGATGCCACAGCACGTTAGCTCAGGCAACAGAGCAAGACTCTATCTCAAAAAATAAAAATAAATAAAAAGGATATATATTTGGGCAAGTTGAGTGAACCCTTTCAGGCCAGTTAGTGAACTGAGGATCTACCTTCTTTGCCTCCAGGAATAAATCAGATCCCTAAGAACCGTGGGCAAGCCTCCAAACCATTGTTTTGATCCTTTTCCTTTGCTTATCATTTTAAAAATCTTAATTGCAGAGTCAAAAGCACTGATTTGATTTACTTAATCATATATTTGTTCTCCAACTCCTAGGATGGAGACATGGATACTCAGGAATACATTTAAAAACTGGAAGTCTCAGCGGGAAAGAAAGGATTCGATACGAATCATCAGCCGAACTATTCAGAGGTACTCTCACTTTACCACAAGTGATTGTAATCCAGGGCTCATCTATATCTAGCCGTTCTAACCCACCTGGACATACAGGTCATCACACTCCCCAGCCATCTTGGAGTGAGGCAGGGCCATGTGACAAGGTCTCACCAGTGAAATGTGAGTGGAACTGATGTGTAATACTTTGGGGCTGAGGTAATGAAAAGCTTTTGTGGGGTTCTCTAGGCTATCCTTAACCCCCACACAGTGACAGATGAGGTCCAATGTCCAGACAGTCTAGCTACAGGATGACAGAGACTCCACCAGCCTGAGTCCCTGAGTGACTGTGTGGAACTGACTTCAACACTAACCCCAGGCTGACATGTAAATTAAGCGAGGAAAAAAAACATTGTGCTTTAAGCCACAAAGATTTGGAGTTGCTTGTTACTGCAGCACACCCAGTCCTGATTATTTATAAACTCCCTACTAGTCTAATAAGATGTGAGAGAGTAACACGTACCATAGTAAAACAGATTCCACCCTGGGATTCTAGAGACTGGGATTTGGGTCCTGAATCTGCCACCACAACTGTGAGACTTAAACAAGCCCTTTCTACCTTTCTGCCTCATTTATTTCTATTTTCTAAATTTCTAAAATGAGGTGATAAGACTTAGTTTTCGTCTAACCAATACCGCACTGTTCTAGTTATTGATGCTTTATAATGGGGCCTGATATCTTCCAGGCAAGTCCTTATTCTTACTCTTCTTTTCAATATTATTCTGGCGGCATTCTTTAACTTTACTTTTTGCCTTCTATTAGAATTCTAGAAATTACCTAGAAAATTTCATGAAATATCTTACTGGTATTTATTTTTTTATTTTTAATCTGTGTTTTTTCTTTTTTTATTATCTTTTTTTTACTGGTATTTTCACTGCCATTGCATTAACTTTATAGATTGATTTAGAGAGACCTGAAATTTTTTCTATTATTTTTTCAAACATGAATTGATACATTTCTCCTATTTTTCAGTTGGTTTTTTAATTTCCTTAATAATATCCATGTTATTTCCAGTGATAACTGCATTAATTTCTAAAGTTTTAAAATTGTGCAGTTTCTTACCTATTTTTATTAATACTGTCAATATTTTTGCATTATTTCTTCAAAAAAGATTTTTTAAAATCTATGTTTTCTATTTTATTAATCCCTATATTTTATCTTTCTTTCTAATATTTTGGGTTTTTTTTAATTGTTAATATAGTCACTTAAGGAGAAAACTCATTACATTTTAATATTCTTATTTTCAATTATATATACACTATGTATATGTATTTTCATCTTTGTACATTTTTAGTGCTTAACAAAAGTTTAACAATAAGAATTTACTTATTATTTAGTTCTACATTGTAATTCCCATTATGAATCATTTTCATCTCATAGACTATTTAAAAGATTTTATACCCTTTACTTTTAGCTTATAAAATCTTGTTTTTTGGGTTTTGTTTTTTTTTTGAGGAAGTACTTAGTTTTGGTTATTGAGATTTAATTTTATTTTATTTCAGTCAATGATTTTGCTTTGTTAAAAAATTGCTTAGCATCTGGGATAAGATCAATTTCTGTTAATAGTCCATGTATTCTTGAAAACAATGCATGTTTTCTATTTATTTAGTACAAGATTCTATACAAATCTACTAATTTAGATATGTAAAATTAAACTGGTCATATTATTTTTAAAATGTTTTTATTTTAATATAAAATACATTTATTTTATTGTCCTATCAATTCTGTCTGCTTTGATCCATCTGCCTCTGAGAGAACCGTTAACACATTCCATTATTCTTACAGATTTATTAATTTTTTCTTGCAATAATTTTGATTTTTACTTTCTGTATGTTATTAAGTTTTGCTAGACAGATACAGAATTATAAATAATATGTCTTTTGATAGATTTTTTTCAATAAGTAACTGTGATTTTTATACCTATCAATGTTTTTACTTTAGATTCTATTTTTATTTTGGTTTGTTTTCTTAAATTTTTTTGTGAGTGGATCAACAAAATGTGGTATATGTGTGCTATGGAGTACTACTCAGTCATAAAAAATGCTGAACTAATACCTTTTGTAACAACCTGGATGAAACTGGAGACTATTATTCTAAGTGAAGAATCACAAGAAAAGATTCTATTTTTGTCTACCATTAATACAGACATTAGAACTTCCTTTTGGCTAGCATATGCTCATATGTATTACATTCATTTCAAATTTTCTGTATTGTACATGTATCTTTTCTATGTTGTAGTCATCCTCCATTTAAAACCATACAATTACATGTCTTTAAAAAGTGTAATCTCAGGATTAGTTTTATAGATTTGTTTTCATTTATTTTACCAGGAACTTCTGTTTTTTATATCTAAAGACTCTTCCTTTTTTAGTTTTGAATAATTTCCCCATAAGATTATTGGCTATTTTTTCATTCTTTTTTTTCCTGGGAAACATATTAGATATCAGCTATAGGGTTTCTCTCTAAAAACTATGTCCTATTACCATGTCTATATGTAAGAGAGTCTGGGCATTCACACAGTTCCTTTTGCATCTTCCATACTAAGGAAGACGGGAAAAAGAAACCTATTAATCAAATAAGTGTTAAGTAGGCTGAGCTTCATTAACTGCCACTATCTCCATTGTGGTTTCTAAACTCATCGCATGCATCATCTTCCTTATGAAATTTGAAGACTGGACCTTTCTCTCTGAAATACAAACATATTTGCTTTAACCAATCTGAAGCATATAATAACTTGAATAGATTATAGAAAATAAAGTTTGCTAGAAAGAGAAGAAAAGCATCTTATCTCACCAGCTCTTATGTTTAGGGGACAGTAGAAACCCTTAAATCCTCTCATGAGATGTATATAAACAGGAATATTTCTAAGCGTTTCTTGAAGTATTTGTACATCTTCCTGCTGGATGTATTCACTAACTCAGGGCAGACAAAATCTAAGCTGGTCTCTCTGCTTAAGATAAAAATGTTTAAGAATGTTTCTTTATGCACAATGGTTATTAACCCTAATTGAATGCACTGGAGTATTTCAGTTAGTTGTGAATGTCTCTATTTTTTTGCAAATAATATTTAAATATCAAATTTTCCCAGTCATTTTAAAAACAAATTCAGTGTTATTTCTCTAACAATGTCATTCCAACTTCTTGCATTCTAATGAATTCACTTGATCAGACAGTAAAGAAGTAAATTTAAAAGTTTTAAAATTTGGGGGATGTTCTGATATACATCATAGAAAACACAAAAACGTTTTAGAACAACTTGTCTGACTTACTAGAGAACACAAGTTCCTAACCTATTCAGAGGGAGGGTTAAATAAAATGAAGCCAGGAACAAAAGGCCCTCCGTGGATGGAAGATATTTGGCACTGATATCAATGAGAGCATATACGGAAGAACATTAGTAATAAACAAAGAGTATTACATAAGAAAATAGGATATCTCATTCGGCACTTATCTACGACAAGAAAAAAGTCATGACTGGAAAAAAAAAAAAAAAAAACACTGAAAGAGTATAACTTGGCCAGAATCTACAGGTCTGTTAGGAGAGAAAGAGTAGTGCCATAAGTCAAAAAGATATATATACCTGCTAAGTGATTTTTGAGCCAGGCCAGAGAGCATTTAGGCTGAAATAGAGAGAGAGGGCACCACAGTGAGATCATCAAGAGAATGACTATTCAGCCAGATGGATGTTAGCATCCTGGTATTGATCATAAAACTCACAAAGGGAAGATACAGCAGTCAGGAGGGGCCCCAACCACCTTTTCTGTTGCTGAAAATCTCATTTGCCTAAAAGCAGTACACCTGATAAATTCTTGACATACCTTGCTCATAATTTTATTTCTTAAGTGGTGCAAAAAATCTACCTTAAGCCGAATTCTGTGCGCTAGGGAGGGATTAGTTGACAGAGAGAACAAGTGGATGTGGAACACATTGTATGGGGGAAGGGCACATTTGTAGCCCTGGCTTGGGCGAGGCTAAAAATATAAGGAGTACAATCTCCATGGCTTGAGTCTCTAAAGTGAAACGTTGTGAAAGAAGGTTGGAATAATCCAAATAACGAAAAACTCTGAATTATTCCATTGGCAAAAGTTGGTAGAGATTAATGTGGCCACCCAGTCAGCTCTCCGAAAAGACCACAAATTAAAAAGAGAAAAAGACCCCACATCATCTGAGGTTTGTAAAAAATAGTAGTGAGCATAAGTGTTTTTAAGCTGGTGTCCAAAAGCAGTTGCTGCTAGAAGACATGGTACCTGGTTAGATGATACACAGCTTCTGTGGTGGTCTGGACTTACCTTCTCTAGAGTTAGTTGTAAGGTGTCGCTAAAATTACATCGGTCATTGATTATCCCTATTCTCATTGCCATCACCACTGCAAATTCCTCAATGACTCTTTTGAGCAACCAATCTTCAGGAATGCTCTGAAAGTTCGCTTCCTCAGATATACTGCAAAATACTCTTCAGTAATTTCTTCTTACCAGGGAAGGGCTTCACCCTATATTTAAACTGAGAGCTCAAAAGTGTGCCTTTTCATCCAGGCTTCATTCTCTGTGGGCAAACAAAAGGATTTTGTACCGTTCATTTTCATTCAGGAAACTGAAAAAGTTGCATTAGAAAAATGCAAGCCTTCAAATTTTCTATGTAACATCCTTATGCACATCCCTTCTTGCTGGCTGCAATAGACTAAATGTTTGTGGCCCCCACCCTCCCCCCTTTAATTTATATGTTGAAATCCTAACACCAAATGTGTTGTTAGGACTCCTTGGGAGATAATTAGGTTATGAGTGTAAAACCCGCCTGAATGGGATTAGTGCCTTTATAAAAGAGACCCCAGAGAGTTCTGTCCCCCTCTTTTCTCCATGTAAGGATATAGCAAGAAGTTGCCAATCTGCAACCAGGGAGAAGGTCCTCACCAAAACCTGAGTAGGCCAGCACTCTGATCTTAGACTTCCAGCTTCGAGAATTGTGAAAAATAAACCTCTGTTCTTTGTAAGCCATCCAGTCTATGGTATTTTGTTATAGCAGCATGAAGGGTCTAAGACATTAGCAACTCCATAACGTTTCCTGTGTTGCTATTAAGTTCTGTATCTCCCATGATACTGAGTCAGAGACATGGCTGTTATTCTATTGCTCAGACCTAATATGGTATAGGCAAAATTTAATATTCTTTTATAAACTTTTTTCTTTCCCTCTTTAGTATTCATAAACTTTTGTTTATGCTTTTATGTAGCCCTCAGACACAATTGTCTGTAAGAAAACCATGAAGTAGGATTTTTATCAAAGGATTAAAAAGCTGATTTGTAGAGAAGATTTTTCATTATATTTTAATGTTTTAAAAATTAAATATTTGATTATCCAAAAGTACTTATGAAATATGTATAAAATTTTAACATAAAATAAACAGCTCTAAATCCACTAACTAGACAGTATCTAGAATATTATCAATACTGTTAAAATCTACCTATGACATTCTCCCATATTCCATCCCATAGTTTCACTGCCATATTTCTTCACTATCTTCATTTTTGTTTCATCATGCCCCTTTTTCAGTGGTTTGACGATATATTTGTATATATTTCAAGTTCATACGTTGTTCAGATTTGTTCCTCTTTTAGATTTTTATGAAAACTCAAAAATACAAACATACTATATATAGTTTCTTGTACATACTTTTTTTGTACGCAATTTTATTTTCTAAGATTTATCCATAGTTTTTATATATAACTGTAGATCCCTTCTCACTACTACATAATACTCCACTGTGTAATTAATCATTTCTTCTGTGATTAGATATTTGGGTTGCTTCTGCTTTTTATCTATCATAGAATATGTTGATGTTTAACTTTTAAAGATTTAATCTACTATTTAGCCAGAAACAAAGTGTATTCATTATTCTTTTAATAAATGTTTCATGCATTTCCATTGATTATTAAATGAATATATTTTTAAATATTTAAACACAAAATAAAAACTTCATGCTATATGTTTTAAAAGTATTTTAGTTTAAATATTTAATGCCACTGATGTTTTTTCATAGAGATTCTTTGATTTAAATTCTGATTTTGTTCATAGTAGCCAGACTACGAATGATAAATTAAATTTGTGCAAGTTGATCATGACAATCTTTCAACCTTCTATAGGTATTTTATAAATCTCTTTTGTAGTCAAGGGGGTGGAGGAGGGTCATATTAGCCACTTATAAATAATAAGACATGGGGGAACCTTTTTTGGGAACTTCTAAAAAGACTTTTCTGTCTGGATAAAAATAGAGAAGAAATAGTGAAGAAAGAAACATCACCAGGCACATGAAATGTTTCATTAGTTGTAAAGAAACAAAACATAATTCAAGGAATCAGAGCAAAAGTAATGTGTTGTAAGATATTCTAGTTACATATTAACTTTTATCATATTTTAGTCTCTGTAAAAGTGTTAGATATACAACTTCAGTGACCATAATCCATGTGGTATAGTACGGTAATGATGAAATGATTTCAAAATAGCTATCATGTTCTTTATTTCCATTTGTTAACAGAATATATAATCCATAGAAACACTACTTAAAACTCTTTCTTCTCAGACGCATCATTCCTCCCCTCTCAGATTTCCCCGAAATATTCTTTCCTCAGCCTGACCCATTTTCATCTTTCCTTAATTACTGTATTCTTCCCATTCTCCTAATTCACTGGTAAGGTTTGGTCAACCGTATCCTAGAATATAAGGAAGGAAACACTTTTACATTTATTGAGACTTGTTTTATGGCCCAGAATATGGTCTATCTTAGTCAATCTTTCATGTGCACTTGGAAAGAATGTGTATTTTGCCATTTTGGGAAAACAGCAAAGCACACACTTACACACATTGTTGGGTGCAATGGAATAGTGGTCAAGTGTACTTGAAGAGTGGTCAAGTGTGTTGATAGTCTTTTTCATGTTTTCCATGTTCTTATTGATTTTTCTGTCCACTTCTATAAATTACTGAGAGTGAAGTATTAAAGTTTTTCTGTAATTGTGGGTTTATCTATTTTACCTTGCAGTTCTGTCAGTTTTTGCTTAATGTATTATAAAGATATGTTTTTAGGTGCATGTATATTTGGAATTGTTATGGCCTCTTGATAAATTGAGTCCTTCACCATTATGGCATAACATTCTTTATCCCATGTAATTTTGTGTTTGTTTGTGTGCTCTGAATCTGTTTTGTATAACATCGACATAGCCATTCTAGGTTGTTAAATCTAGTGTTAGTGTGGCATACCTTTTCTCTATCCCCTTATTTTTCTCTTATTTGTGTCTTTATATTCAAAATGCATTTTTAGTGGCAGCTATTTATCCTGTATATTATTTCTTTCCTTTCCCTACCTTTTTTGTCAATTTTGCATCAATTAAATGTTTTCATAATATCACTTTATCTCTTTTATTGACTTATTGCCTAAAATTCATTTTAAACATTTAAATGGTTGCTTTTACTATGTATAGGCTAAGACACCTATAATAGTATACTTCCTTTTCTCAATTTTTAATTTTGCACTCTTATCAAGTATTTAAATACATAAGTAAATATTAACAGTTAACTAGCCAGCTTGAAACATATGTAGATGCTCTTTGTAACATTATTTAAAAGAATAAAAAGTAAGAGAAAATGTATTTCTAAATCTTTAGCAATATTTATATACTATGTACAGAGATGTTAGTCATACTGAGACACATCAGTATATATTGATATGTGAATATATATACACAAACACACACAATGTGAGCAGATAAAAGCAGGATAAGTATTAATAGGTATATATGATTTTTTGGCAGTTTTGGTAAAAAAAATACACACACACATGATTATATCCACATAATTCCACATGTGAAGTAAGTGCATAAATTCATAGATAAATTATAGGAGAATAAAATTTTATGTAAAACTTTAATTAGAGGAAAGACTAAATAGTTTATAGAAAAAAATATAAACAGGACTAAAAAACAAAAAAGAGGCATAAAGCATAAAACGTATATTTATTTTTATAATAGCAAACTAAGTAATTTTGTACCAAGTCTCTTGTTAAGTATAACCGCTCTTATTGTTACTTAACATTGTCCTGAAGTTTTAGCCAATGTAATAAAATAACCAAACTGGATGTGGTAGGCTGAAAATGCCCCCCTCTCATCACCAAAGAAAAAAATATATTCATATCATAATACCAAGAATCTGTAAATGTTACCTTATTTGGAAAAAAGGGTGTTTGCAGATGTGATTAAATTAAGGATCTTGAAATAAAAAGATCATTCTGGATTATCTGTATGGGCCTTAAATCCAATGGCAAATGTCTTTGTAAGAGTAAGTGCCCATCAATTCATGAGTGGATTAATAAAATGTGGTATATATATACCATGGAATACTACTCAGCTTTAAGAAACAATGGTGATATAGCACCTCTTGTATATTCCTGGATACAACTGGAACCCATCGAACTAAGTGAAGTATCTCAAGAATGGAAAAACCAGCACCACATGTACTTACCAGCAAATTGTTATTAACGGATCAACACCTAATTGGACATATAGGAATAACATTTATCGGATGTTGGGAGGGTGGGACAGGTATCTACAACCACAACGAGTAAGATGTGCAACGTTAGGGGCATGGACATGCTTGAAGCTCTTACTCGAGGGGGGAGGAGGGTATGGGCAATATATGTAATCTTAACACTTGTACCCCCATAATATGCTAAAATAAAAAAATAAAAAAAAAAGAGTACGGTAAAAGGAGATCACACAGACAGAAGAGGAGAAAGTAATATAAAGATGAAGGCTTGACTGGAGTGATGTAGCTCCTAACCAAGGAATACTGGCAGCCAAAAAAAGCTGGAAGAAACAGGGAAAATATTCTTCTCTACATCCTCCAGAGGGAGTGTGGCTTGGCTGACGCCCTGGTTTCAGCCCAATGAAAATGATTTAGGAATTCTGGCCTCCAAAACTGTGAGAGAATAACTCTTTTACCAAGTTTGTGGTAATTTGTTACAATAGCCATAGGAAACTAATACCCTGGAATATACACACAAATATTGGGGAAAAAAACAGAAATTAATTTATTTGCATATCATTTCTATGTAGATAAACTTCCAAACCACCAAATAAAGTAGTTCACTAAGATAATTTGTTTACAAATAAAAAAGAAAAATTAAATAGCTTCCCCACATTAAAGTGGGGATTGCTTCACAATTGCTTCAAATTGCTTCACGATTTTCATGTAAGGTTAGATCTAGTAACCTTCAACAGGAAGTGGAAGAAATTATACCTTTGCTTAGAGGTATATTTTTCTGTGTGCTTGTATGCATTCACCCCTATCTCCTCCCAATTAATAAACATTTTTGTTTTTTTCTTTCTTTACTTTAAAAATTAAAACTCTCTTTGCTACATGTCTAGTGTGGGTTGGCAAGGGGTTCTTTTCCACTTGCTCTTGAATGGTGGCACTGTCACCTTGAAGTGCCGCCATTAACAACACAGTCTCAGTGGCAGGATACAGTGAGGGGTTTTGCACCAGCTCTGAAATGCTTAGGCACAGATGTGACATGTAGCACTTCTGTTCACAGTCTATTAGCCAGAACTAATCTTACGGACAAAAGAGAGACTGCAAGGGGGACTGGGAAATGTATGGGAGCACAGTCATTTGGAGAGAACTGTATCTGCAGTCTACTTTATTGGTCTTATTATCTTTTCACTTAGGCATGACAGGTGCCTACCCTGGGCTCCAGCTTTAGAAAGTCCAGAATTCTGTGAGAAAACACACACATATAATCACTTAAAGAATATGAGCCCCAATGCTATTCAAGATTGAAGATTTAGCATCAGTAGAGTATGAGTCATAACTCTAAACCTCCACTCTCATGACTAACAATGTTTTAGGGCCTAGGGGCAAAAAACCCTTCTCCGGGACTTTTGCCTTATGGCCTAGAAAGGAAGGATAACTGTGTTCCAATACCATGAAAATGTGTTGCATTGCTAACTATGAAGATGAACACTGCTTCAGAACGCAGGCAGGATTGGAGCAGTGAAAGCACTTAGGTAAGAGAAAAGGCAGATTAACATGTCAAATCTTTCCTCTGGGTGTGAATTCAATGGTTTTCTTCTATATTGAAATATGTTCCTAATATTGCAAAGTGTCTATTTTGCTGCTACTCATGTTTTTTTCAATTAACGATTCCTTATGTGTTTCCCTATGATTATCATCATTGTTATTTGCAACAGTTACACGTAGTGGATCAAGAATGTATTGCACTTTTAAGCAAATTCTATTACTCTTAAATTTGTACCTATATTAGAGTTGCCAGATAAAATACAAGAGTTAAATTTGAATTTTAGGTAAAAATGGATACTTTTTTAGAATAAATATGTCTCATGCAATATTTTGGACAAACTTGTACTAAAAAGTATTGCTGTTTAATTCAAGTTTAATTGTGTTTAGTATTTTTATATGATAAAACTGGTGATATCCCTGAAACACAATACTGATTATTTACAGCTAGGTGGACATTAAAGGCTAAAATTGTCAATATCTTTATGGCTAAAAAGTACTGAATATAATTTAAGTACCTTTGAAAATATAAAGCCAATTACAATTTTATTAAAATTTTATCCAAATTTTTTACTTTATTTTATTAATTACTATTTTTAATAGAAAATGATGAATACTTTAGAAGAAAAATAACATTCCTGAAAACATATACTCTATAGTTTTGAATTATTTAAATTTGTTTCATGTTCAGATTTTCTGCACTTAGAATATATTTCTACTTCATGTTTTAATCTTTTATATTACTATTGTCACATGAACACAAATTAGGGAACAAACTTCATGATAAGAACATAATGATCAATTTTACCTAAAGCAAAGGCAAGAAAAAGCAAATTTCATACATCAATTTTTAAAAATGTCTTTATATTATTACTTATCCAAACATTGCTGAGTCATAGTAGCGTACCTAGGCATGAGCAATAATTATTAAATTCAGATGTCCTTGATATTTTTTGACTTTCAGTAATATAAAAATTATAGCTTTACATATTACTGGTCACCATATATCTCCTTGTTTCCTTCTTCCCCATGCATAACCACACATAAAAACCACTCATGCTGGAGACAACCCCAAATACCAACTAACTAACCTTGTCTTTGCTTTGAAGTCTTTAGATAATGCCCTCTGGGAGGTTCCTCTTTTTTCCATTATCCACTTTGGCCATATGAGCAGGTTGTGCAACTTTGTCATTCTGCCTCTTGGCTGCGGAAATCTAAGAGCTAAAAGGTCATTTTAAGTCTCAAGCTCTTGGATTCTTAGGTAATAACTGTCTTTCAAAACTCAGCAGGCTTCTTTTATTTTCATTTCAGTAAATTCCACGTGCTAATAGCTACACTTAGCTCCCCTCCCACTCACTCTTCCTCCCTCTCTTCTCCCATGTTTCCTTCTTAAGGTTACTCCCAAGAGTCTACATATAATAAGTATGAAGGCCACACCCTTTTAAATCTCTTCCCTGATGTACATTAATTCACTAAAATTTGTTAACAATAAGTATGTATGCTACACCCTTACTTAGGTTTTTGTATGCATCGTTTTAATCAAATGATCAGCTTATTGGACATGTTTCCATTGAAAACCTTTTTATACATTATAACCAAGATCTAGAAGCTCTGCTTTTCCAATATAATGCTTTCAACATTTCTATTTGCAAACCAGCCAATTCTATCTAGAGTTCATCTGCTTTTTTGTTTTTAACACTTTGCCAAAGGCATCACATACTACTAATATGTCTGTCTACATCTTCTTTTCCACCAGTTTCATATTTGTGAAGCATGTGATTTACTTCCTGTGTTACTATTGGTAACAATTTTACCAAACACTTTGCCATCTTTCCAACTTTTGATATCAGTTCTCTTACCACCTGCTGTCTGATTGCTAAGCCAATGCCTCCTTGTTTGACTTTAGTTGCATCGATCTTTCCCTTCTAAATTTCTTTTTTTTTAATTTCAGAATATTGTGGGGTACAGATGTTTTGGTTACATGGATTGCTTTTGTACTGCTTGAGTCAAAGTTATAAGTATGCCCATCACCCAGATAGTATGCACTGTACCTGTTAGGTATGATTTCACCATTCCCTCCTCGCTCCTCCCACCTGCACAATTTCCCTTGAGTTTTACTTCCATCTATGCACATGAGTGCTGCTTGCTTAGCTCTAATTTAATAGTGAGTATATGTGGTGTTTTGTTTTTTTTTGTTATTGTTGTTGTTCCATTCTTGCCATACCTTACTTAGGAGGATGGTCTCCAGTTTCATCCAGATTGTTGTAAAAGGTATTCATTCATTTTTTATGGCTGAGTAGTACTACATGGTATACATAGACCACATTTTACTAATCTACTCATGAATTGATGGGCACTTGACTTGATTTCACATCTTTGTGATTGTGAATTTTGATGCAACAAACATTCCAGTACAAGTGTCTTTTTGATAAAATGACTTTTTTTTCCTTTGGGTAAATACTCAGTAGTGGGATTGCTGGATGAAATGGGAAGCCTACTTGTAGTTCTTTGAGGGATCTCCATACTATTTTCCATAGAGGTTGCACTAGTTTGCAGTCCCACCAACAGTGTATAAGTGTTCCTTTCTCTCCACATCCATACCAGCATATATTGTTTGGGGTCTTTTTGATAAAATCCATATAAAATACCTAGGGATATATTTAACTGAGGATGTGAAAGATCTCTACAAAGAGAACTATGCATCACTGAAGAAGGAAATTGCAGATGATGTAAACAAATGAAAAAAACATGTCATGCTCATGGATCAGCAGAATCAACATTGTTAAAATGTCCGTACTACCCAAAGTGATTTACAGATTCAATGCAATCCCCATCAAAATACCAACATCATTTTTTTCAGATCTAGAAAAAATAATTCTATGCTTTGTTTGGAACCAGAAAAGATTCTGAATAGACAAACCAACCATAAGCAAAAGAAAAAAATCTGGAAGCATCACTTTACCAGACTTTAAGTTATACGACAAGGCTATAGTATCCAAAACAGTATAATATTGGCAAAAAAAACCCACAACAAAACAGTGACATAGACCAATAATACAGAGCAGAGAACCCAGATATAAAACCATCCACATTAGACCATCTGACATGACAAAGTAGATAACAATATACAATGGAGAAAAGAATCCCTATTCTATAAATGGTGCTAGGAAATTTGGATAGCCACATGTAGAAGATTGAAACAAGATCCATATCTCTCACCACTCACAAAAATTAATTCAACAGACTTAAATCTAAGACATGAAACTATAAGAATTTTAGAAGAAAATGTTGGGAAAGGTCTTCTAGATATTGACCTAGGCAAAGAATTTATAAAGACCCCCAGGGCAATCACAGCAAAAACAAAAATAAATAAATGGGACTTGATTAAATTAAAAGAACTTCTACACAGCCAAGGAAACAATCAAAAGAGCTAACAGACAACCTACACTATAGGAGAAAATATTTGCAAGCTATCTATCAAATATAGGACTAATAACCTGAATCTACAAAGAACTCAAGCAAATCAGCAAGAAAAAATCAAGCAACCTTATTAAAAAGTAGTCAAAAGACATGCACAGAAGCTTTTCAAAAGAAGACAGACTAGTGTCCAGCAAACACATGAAAAAATGCTCAACATCACTAATCATCAGAGAAATGCATATCAAACCACAAAGAGATATCACCTAACTCCAGTAGTATAAATTCCTTTATTATTAGTCATGGTAAAACCTGGCTATGCTTTATATTCTTATGTCCAAAAATTATTAGATAATGTTATTTAACTTCAATTCTTACATGATGAACAAAATGAGACCCAGAAAGTTTGTGTAACTTCACAAATTCACATTTTCTACAATGTTAATTGTAAGGTTTATAGTTTGGAATCAGGCTTATTATCCACATGTCTCCTTTTGCTAACTAGTACTCTTTGTATTTTGTTTATAATTGCCTAGGTAATAGTGGTTCTCCTTCATGACTAGTTCAGGCAGTCTCAAAGTTGCATTTTGTATCTTATTTAAGGTGTTATTTTGAAAAATAGAATGTCAACGTCTTAAAACTACCCAATAGGCCGGGCGAGGTGGCTCACGCTTTAATCCTAGCACTCTGGGAGGCCGAGGCCAGAGGATAGCTCAAGGTCAGGAGTTTGAGACCAGCTTGAGCAAGAGCGAGACCCTGTCTCTACTAAAAATAGAAATAAATTAGTTGGCCAACTAAAAATATATAGAAAAAAATAGCCAGGCATGGTGGCACATGCCTGTAGTCCCAGCTACTTGGAAGGCTGAAGCAGGAGGATTGCTTGAGCCCAGGAGTTCGAGGTTGCTGTGAACTAAGCTGACACCACGGCACTCTAGTCCAGGCAACAGAGTGAGAATCTGTCTCAAAAAAAAAAAAAAAAAAAAAAACCTGCCCAATATATGATAAATTAAATGTCCTTAATTTGTACACTAGTCTTTCTTTATGGTTGCCTGTAGCAACACTGCTGTCTCCATCTTCCAAGTCTCCATAGCACTTTATACAGAGCTTGTTACCTTTTATAATATACTGCACTGATTTAACTATCCATCTTTTACTTTGGACTGTAAGCTCCTTGAGGGAAGTTTATCTACTTTCTTTTTTCCTTCTTTCAACATTTAAAACATTATGCTTTGAACACAGTAAGTATATAATATAGAGAGAAGTATTGAAAGAATGACACATAAACACTCTAAGAATTTGTATAAAGTATCAGGTGGGGAGACAGTGGTTAGGATTGGGAATTTTGGTTACCACATTTTCATCCCTTTCCTCTCTATCTAGTATTTCCAAAGGATGTTATGCTTGTTAAATAAATCCCTGGCAAGGACCTGGTTACTAATTTTTAAATAAATAATGAAGAATCATTTATCATTTTAAAACCATTTATATTCATTATAAAGAACTCAAGATCAAATAATCCTTCTAATGTGTGCGTTCTCAAAAACTATAAATGGATAGACAGATAAGTACATAGAAAAGGAAATTATTTTTAAAGGTATTTTATGGTATGTGTTACTTTTAGTAATAAAATTAAATTACTTGAGTATAAGGGAAGAAGATATGGAAATGAAACAAAGGAATTTGTTGAACACTAGATATAATTTTCTTCACTTTAAGAGGTGAAATTTTCTAAAAATCCCTGTAAGTATAAAAATTATGAAAAACATTAAAAAGTTTAGATTAAAACATTTTATTAGCTTCATGTTTCAATTTTGAGCAATATTACTGGACTCCATGCTAAGAAAGAAGAGGAAACAGGCATTCTTGTATTTCTGCCTACTCAACTGCCAATTTTTGTTAATTACTCAGCAAACATAAAAAATTAATTGTTAAATTTGAGTCACATGAATGGTCCTACCCAATCTCAAGCTTTACGAATAATTTCAATATACAAGAATCGCAAGGCCCAAGCAAACCAAAGAGAGATCCCAGAGACCCTGCATAGCTCCTCAGCTTCTTCCTTCCTTGATGAGACAAAAGGTCTTCAGGTCTGGGTAATATATGTGGCCTGTAATTAAAATTTGCCAGAGTCTTACACAGTGGGAAACAGGTCATGAAACATTTTTATTTGATATTCTAGAGATTTGTATAGCTTCTGTGATATTCCTTGAGAATTATGCTTCATAAATCCATTTATACTAATCTTACCCACCATAAGCAATCCTAACTCAGGGACATTCAGTTAAGAGGATTCCATAAAGAAGGACTCTCCCTCCTAGTAATTATCATTAGTCCATTTACCAAGACGTTCAGTTTCCAACATGTTTGCAAGAAGATTAGAATGAGTCGACAGCCTTTTTCCTTCTTCAAAAACATCTTCCCAGCATTAACTAGATATATGGATTATGGGTGAGTTGTTTCTCCCCAGTAACATACTTCATTTCCATTATCAGAGTATAAATTATTTACATACTGTCCTGTAACTATAGTTGTTTAATCATATTTTGATGAATTGAATTTATTATAGCTTCTCTAATGCGGAGTTGTTTATTTTGATTCACTTCATGGTTTTACAGATTGTATCAAGTAGTTATTTCAAGAAGATCTCACAGATACTTTATACTTTGAATTCTATGTTTAACAGTGTTGGCCTATTGGCTAGAAAATAGGTTGATTGAGAAAATATCAATTTGATGTTTTCCTCTGAATCTGATAGACATTGATCAATCTTACCTTCTTACCTTGACTTGATGATATTTTAAGGGGGGAGGGCAAATAGGTCGTAACTGAAGGGCAAACTGATATCTGTTGGTAGCAACTGACTTGAGCAGTATGTTCCAAGGTAGCATCTGGACTCCACAGGAAAGAAGACCTTGAACAATTTGCCAAGTCTGGCAAAGTCCCAGGAGGGCAGAGAGATGGCAGAAGTACCTTGCGTTCGCCAGTCTAGCTGGAATTATCATCTTTTCCAAGGCTGATGGTATTTCAATAGATATTTTTTTGCGAATGAAATCTATGTGAACATAAAGGAATGTATTTCTAATGATGGTATTTTGAAATTGCAAAGAGAGATAGATAGATTTTGCAATGGCTACAAATACATATAAAGCTCAAATGGAAAATTAATAGAAGAAACCGACAAATCTAAAAGAATAGAAAAATAGGATAGATTGATTTAAATGACACAATGAACAAGTATGATCCAATAGTTTTCTGTAATACTTCATACCTTCCAAAGAAAAAAATGCATTAATTTCAAGCACCTGAAACATTATAAATACAGATTATACACTAGGCCTCAAGAAATTATCTTTAATTTCCAAACAAATTTGGAGACAATGTGTTTTTTAACCCTGATGAAACCAAATTAGAAATCAACTCTATATTAATGGCTAATGCCCCCCTCCAAATATGTTGGGAAATTAGATGAATACTCTTAAAATAACTGTTTAAAAATGTAATAATGGAAAATTTAAAAAATTATTAAAATAAAGAACCTTCTTTTTAAGTCAATGTGAAATAGCTAAAGCTGTGCTCAGAGGGGATTTCATAGCCCTGCAAATGTTAGATAAATAGATACATTGAAGATAGATGAAATAATTGAAAAGTAGTGATCTAAATATCTGACCAAAAAAAAGACAAATAATCGATTTAAACCAAAAATTAAAAAGGTAAAGATTGACTTATTGTAATTTTAATAAAACAAAGGTGATTTTTTTCCCCAAAATAGTTTATACTCTGAAAATCTGACAATTTTCTGAGAGAATAAAAGGATATACAAATAGACACTCAGGAAGTTAAGGAGAAACATTCCTATAAATTTGAGCAATTTATTTAACATTTGAAAATATTCTATAAAGAACCTTCTAAAAATAATTATAAAAGTTTAAAGAAATTGATTTTTTTTAAAGTACAAATTAAAAAAAATGGACACAAAACAGAATTGAAAATTCTAAAAACAAATAATGTCATTGTCCAATAATACAAAAGTACCTCTAGCCCAACAATCTTCCCTGCTTAAGGGAAACCTCTAGGGTGAGCAGGATGGGTTCAGCATTATTAGATTCTTAAAGGACTAACATATTTGCTTCTCTTTAATTATGAGATTATATTCAGATATTACTCATTTAATTTAAAATAAATGAAAATGTAATTTAAAAATAAGCAAATAAACAAAATTAAGCCAATTTCTGGCTTCTGTCTGCTCTTCCCCAGCTCTATTCTTATATTAGTCCAGGTTTTTCTCTCTTTTAATTAGCCTGGGAAGTCAGATTCCCTTAATAAAGAAAGGTTGAGGACTGTTCTTTATATATCCTCTTTGGATCAAATGTTGCCCTTTTATGGCTCTGTATTTCTTCTTCTCTGATGCCTTTGATGTTCATTTTAAACAGGTTTCTTCTATATCAAAGCACATAAGTGGGGGAAGTTCAGCACAGTACAGAGATGCACAAATAATGTCTTTTGCCTCCTGCTACACTCTCTAGGGGTGATCCTGAATGCAGGATGGCATCTCATCAGGGTAGGATGGAAGTGTTGACTAGCATTCTTCAGCCTCCTGAATGATACTTCTCAGTGCTGATATTATGACATCTCTCAGGTTACTACTATACCATTACCCTTTGCAGATTCAAAACTGTCACCACTTGGGCTCCCCAGAAATCAAATTCTGAGCCAGTTTAGTGCACAGAATGTTTATTAAAAAGAGCACTGGGATGTACTCCCGGAAGTGGAAGGGAGGAAAAGGATTAGAAGGAGAAGCTGAGTTGCAATTCAGGCCCAACGACAGCTGCAGCCAATGCCCTTCCCTCTCAACCCCCTCCCCCCCACCCCCAGTGAGGAGCTCTAGGGCTATATCAGCTGACAGGTAGAGGCCCTTATACTCCCATAACCATTAGTCATCAAGTATGGACTCTCTCAGACATGGTCATGACCTTATCTGAGTTGACAACTGAAGCAATCCTGAAGGGCTGACAACAGAAGATTGTCTCTTAAAAATCTTCGCAGCAGTTGAAACAACAAGTCCTTCCTTGAAGGGTGCCTGGCACCATGCCTACATGTATACTACAAAATTTATTTCTAAGGGACTATAGCAGAGATTTCAACCCAATTTTCTGGCTGTAGGCTTCATTCCATTACATCCCAGGTTTCTTCATGGCCATTTCCCTGTAGAATGTCCATTTGTAGGGCTGTGGATTGTTCCGCGTAAGTCACGTGAGAGGCACCTGGATGCAATTTGGAATAGAAAAGAAAAGGATTCAAATTTGGGTTCTCTCAGTGGTTAGTGATATGACTTTGAGCATGACAATCATAAAGGCTAACATGTATTGATTATTTATTATGTGCCGATGACTGTTTTACTGAATAATGTGCACTGAATTATCTGATTTTTTGTCTAGCCAATTGTAGGCAATAATAACTACCAAGCAGCTTTGCAATGTGGATTAAATTAGCTAACATATTGACAAATCTCTTTGCATCAAGTGGGCTTGACACAGATGTCAGTTTACTCCTCCTACTTCAACATCACACATGAATAATTCTAGATTCCCAAACATATATATTGCTCCACTAGCCTTGATATACAATAACATGAATAATCAGAGTTATTATAGCTCCCATTTATTGTTTACCATCTGCTAGTCAGTGTGTTAATCCTTTTACATACACTGACCTATTGAGTCTTCATGGTACCCTGTGTGGCAGGAACATGATCTCCTTGAGTCTTCACTGATCTGAAAAGAAAAACCCACAGAACATTTCTAGTCCCAAACCACCACCAGCACTTATCATTTCCTTCCTTTCAGCACACATGTACACACACACACTTTTTTCTTCATCTTAATCCTGTCTCTCTCTTTTTTTTTTTTACAGCTGCCTCCTTTTTGTTTCTCTTTGCTTCCATTTCTAGATATATTTAATTTTTTTCTTTTGTTTTATATTCTGAATTATTCCCTGCTCAAAAATTACAGTCCTGGAGAGAAAGAAAAAAAATCTTTCCCTTTGCACAGCTCAGCACGAGTGGGAATCCTGCCATTGAACAGTCTGTCCATGTTCGATTTTAGCATCATATAATTTCCTGCATAATTGTTTAAATGTCCTCATTCTCATCCCTGTCACTCCCTCCACACTTTGCTATTTTTTAAAGAAAGCATCCAAACTGCATGTCTGGTTCAACAGGGAACTTCACAAAGGAAAAATGCCAGACTGCATCATATGCCTTGAGTTATTACAACACCTAAGGAAAAAAAAAAGTCGTGCCTCCAAGATGGAAGTTCTCCAGTCCACTGCTGCCTTTGGTGACCCCTCTTCTCTGCCAGCCTCTTCAAGGCCAAGCATGTGAAAATTCCTCATGTGTTTGTGTCATTTGATTCCCAAATATCACATAACCAAAAATATTAAAATAAAACTGCTCATAACATTTTCCTGAATGCCATCTGGGCCTCACTGGAAGCTGACACTATCTGTCAAGCCCAAGATAACCACATTTTTTCCTCCTTTGTATGTGTTAATGTTTGTCATAATGGATTTCACTTTAATGTCCCAATTACATTTATGACATTCTTTCAACCAAGTGGCACTAATGACTTTCATTATTATTTATGCTCCTCCTTAATTATAAGACTCTCACCTCTCTCATTACACACACTCCTTCCTAACCCCCTCGCTTGCATACATGCTCTCTGGTATGAGGCTAATGTGCCTTGGCTTCCAATTTCGGAAAACACAATGATTAATTACTCCTGTTAAATATCCCTACCCTACGGTGATCAGATTGGCAAAATGAGAAGAAGGGCCAGATTGCTGCTCCAGAAGGATTTCCCAGGACACCTGTTAGAAAGAAAAAAAAAGGAGAAGCCCCCAACCCCCAAGTAAATAAATGCATGGCATCCATGCTTGTCTTAGCCCTAGGACGAATCACAGGGAGATGCAATTTTAAATTAAAATAAAATAGTAGAGCACGTGCTACACATGCCCTGCTTTATGGATGATGATAGGAAGACTCAGTGAAGCAAGTAGAAACTAAGAAATCTGCCGTGTAGTGCAATGCTTCTTCCATCAATGGACTTTTCAGAAAGAGCTTGCCTGTTCTCTCTTACATTTCAAAAGTTGTAGCAATTCTTTCAGCAACTCCATCAAGAGATGAAATTTCTTTTGTATCCCTTAAACCTGGGGTGGGCTTATGATTTGATTACCTACAAAACCTGCATGAAGTGACATTGTATTTGTTCCAAGCCTGGACCTCAAGAGGTCTTGCAGCTTCCACCGTGCTCTCTTGTTGCCTCCACTATTTCCATGGGAATGAACTCAGGCTCTCCATATGGTGAGGACACCATAGTTCCAGACAGACCTGGTTGACTTACCAGCTGAATGGAGGCATGAGCTAGGCCTGCCAACATCAGCCAAATCCAAAACATAATGTCCAGTTCAGTTCAAATTGCCAATCTGTAGAGCCATGAACTCAGGAAATGATTGTTGTTCCAAATAATTTGAGGTGGTTCACCACACAAGATAAAGCTAACCTATAAACCTTTCGAAGGAAAGACATTTGGGCATGGAAGGCATGATAAAGGAGAAACACAATCATTAAGGGAAACTTATTTTGCTCCGGGCACGAAATATTAACTCAGCAAATCTGGAAGGGAGCTAATATTCTCATCTTTATAATTTTATAAATGAGAGAACTGAAGCCCAGAGATTCCATAACATCAGACTGATGAAGTCATTTGCACAGATCTCAGAGGAGAAGGCAAGGTTCAAATGTATTGGACTATTTGGTTCCAAAGACAATGCATGTCCAAGCATCACACTTACTGCCTTGGCACACAGAGTGAGACCACCTTCCCATCCAAAGCAGCGTTTCATGTGCCCCCTATGGCTCTACCAATGCTACAGCCAAGGCTGGCAAAAACAGGTGCCTGGGACAGAGAAGGCAGCGAGGATAGCATAGCCTCCTTTGTTGTCTCCTTATCAAGAGGAAGAACTGGCCCCTTCAGGGGCCCTTCACAAGAGCTGGTGGACTTAAGAGTCAGAGGCAGCTGCTTAAGCCATGGCCAAAGTCACACCCAGGTAAAGCCATGAATATTGTGCAATGCTGCATTTGAGTGTTTAAAATTCATTTACTAAGAAGTATGCATAAAAGGATCTCCATGTCTGCTTAAAGTACTGAGCATTTTTTTTAGAACAAACTTTAAAATCTCTGTTATTGTTATACAGGCCCTTTGCTTTTTCCCAATTGAAATCACATTTTTTAAAAAAACATTGAGTGCAGACATGCTTCTTCTCCCCTCTTTGCTGAATGAGGTATTAAAGAGGATGAATCCCTTACTCTTAACCTACTGTGTGCCCGAATTTGAGTTAAAATAAACACGAGTTGAAAAATAGTAGTGATCATTTACAAAGCTCCCAAATAATCTGTTTTCTTATTTAAATTAAATTTCCTCTTTATCTAATTTGGTTTTAATTTATTCTGACCTAGTTCAAATTTCATGCCTATATCATTCTGGGAGAACTTTATTCTGTATGACATTTAATAATTGATTCAAAATATTTACTGCCTCTCTGGGCCTTTGTCTCAAGTCTTAACCCCACTGATATCTAGTTTATCTAGGTGTAGACTCCTCAGAGCTCAGGGTAAAAATACAGGGATAAAGTTTTGATTTCTGAGATCCTTTTAAAGCCTGTAAAACTAATTATTTTATAAAGAAAGGCATCCTTTCTTTGCCTACTTTGGATAAATTTGGATTTTCTAAATTAAACAGTATGTGTTTAGAATAAATATATTGAGGTTTTCAATGAGATCTTTAGCAGTCTTTACTTTGGAGGCCAAAATCTTACTCTAGCAGATTCTCACTGTCAGATTCTTACATGTAGAGGGTCAACTGAAGGAATTTATCACTGTGGCTTCCATATCCTTTCCCATTGGACTTTGTGGTCCTGCGATAATGTACAACAAATGGGTTTTAAGCAGAAATGTATAAAATGACAATGGGGGAAAATGGATTGCTTACCCAAACTACAGAAGTCCCTATGTAATGAAGGGACTATGTAATGAAGTCCCTATGTAATTCTTTCCCAGTGGAGGCTATCCTGTCCCTGTAATAAGTTAACTACTACTCACATACTCACATATTCTTCTACACATGAGTTCTAACTTCTAAGGCTTTATAAGTCACAATGTCCCAAGAACAATAATCCCAGGGGCAAATCTGGAGCCATTGCCTCCAGGCTGTATTGGACTCACCTGAAAGGTCTATAAAATTTCTGATCTCTCATTCTGACTTAGGAAATTTCAATTTTTATTAATTCTGGAATGGGGTTGAAAGACCTACATTGTTAGTATTATTTTGTTAACAAGCTCTTGAGGTTTTGAGATTCATTGTTCTGCAAGTTGTTTCATGTAAGGAGATGCAGGGATTAAATGAGCTTTATTCTAAGTGACTAGGATGTTACTCTTGACTTTGTGCCCAATCCCGGATATTTATTGCTAAGGGTGCATAGGAGATTAACCATGTTAGAGTAGAAGGTGACACGAATCTTGGCAACTCTTTGCTGTGTTACCTCAAGTAATCAGATAACTTTTGTGGGTATTAATTTCCTTGCCTGTAAGAACAGGTTTTAGACAAGACAATGATTTTTCACTATCTTTGATTAGGTGACAGGATGTCCTTAGAGCTTCTTTTGGGATCACTCCTGCTACAAGTTTGGGCAGTGGTTGTACAAACCAGGCCACACAAGGGCTTCTCGAGTCCAGCATTCTTCTTTCACTTATTTACAATGTTAAATAGGATTGTATCTGGAGAAAGAGCTCCAATGTCAAAAGTCTGGACAAGATGTCTCCTAGGGCCATTCCAGCTCTGCTGTTCTGTGGCTCTGTGCAAATAGCCATTAAAAGGAAAATTATTCCAGAACAGGATCACTTGAGAAGTAAGGTTGATAACAGTCAGACCTGCAGTTAAGGAGCAATTAGTAGCAGCTCTGTCTGAAATACAGCAGAGCACGGTCTCTCATCGATTTTAGCAGCTATTAATATTAGAACTAACTCCCAAAGCTAAGGAAACATGCCTGGCAATCACAATTACAACTCCAGAATTGTTACCCGGTATTTTTCTTGCTATGGCTCTGCTGTTATACAAGGCAGAGGATTAGCCATGGTTGCTAAATAATAGCACACAACACCTTCAGTACTCAGAGATAGGTAGCGAAGAGTATTGGCAAACTCCTACTCATTCCTGAAGACCTTGCTCAAATTGCCAAAAACACCTCATCAGTGAAACTGTTGTCGAAACTATAAGGGTCTAGGTCCATTTGCTAGTTGTGCAAAGTTCTCATAACGGAGGCAACAAGGATTGCCAAGAAGAAAGGAATTTTTTTAATAGGACGTATGTCTTGTTGGGAGAACAGGAGAAGCTGCCTCAAATCTGTCTATCCCACCAGTGGAGGTCATGGGCTTTTAAGGAGTGGCCACGTGCCTTGCTTGGGGCAGGTCGAGAGGAATGGTGAGTCCTGGCATCTGGAAGTCTGCCCTAGGGCCTTCAGAATCTCAACTCCCTTGTCTTGTAGAAAATCCATAATTTCTAGGAAACAACTCAAAAGGTCAAGTGGTTAGTTAAGGGAGAAGATTATAAAAAACATATAGAGGTCACTGAAATTTATTTATTGAGGTGATCACAAAACCACTTCTGGTCCTGTACATCTTCACTCAGGGAAGAATTAATCATTCACAAACCAGAGTTTTCTCAGCATCTAATAATAATCATAAATAAAAATGGTGATAATGAATATAATTTCTTCAGTAACTGAGGCCTTCTTCTTTATCTTGGGGAATCACTTAAGTTTTATCAAAATAATAATCTGGCACATGATCATTTTCACTTTAATCTATCTTTTGCTGCCATCAGACTGAGTGCTGTCTCAAGGTTCACAAACTTTTTTGGTTGATATGAAAATGAATGAATGAATTCTTTTAAAAACCTTCTATATTCTCCTCATTTTCTCCATTCCCATAAACTCTCTTGGCTCAAAATCAAGTCTGCTAGTCCTGATTCCATTCCTCAGCTAGGCTGTGATCTAATTAAAAGGCACTGAAATATGCAAGGCCAGTCAACCATCTCACTGGATACTTACCTCCCCAAAGAGAGACATGTTAGCTTCCTTAATCTCCAACTAGTGCACGTATAAGTGAAATGTTTTGGAGCTGGACTTTCTTGCTTCCTGGATCCATTGTAGAATCCTCTCTTCTCCAAAACTCAAGACACAAAGCACTGGTTTCACACTTGTCTTTTTCTAAATTTCCCAGATGTTTTGATGCTTAATGAGTTTAAGGCTCAAAGGCTGTCAGCTCTATGATCACACGGATTTTGTACTCTTGCTGCATAAAACACCTTGTAAGATAGGCTTCAGTTATCATCACTGGAAAATATGAGGTGTTTCTGGAAGATTTTAAACTGTGAATGGGCAGAGAGAAAATGGGAAAGTACAGAGATGTTCTTCTACTGGAGTGGTGTCTACTATTAAGGGGTTTTGTGTTTACAACTTGAAAACGATTTTAACTTGTAAGCAGTCTTTTAGTCCCTGTTCTGGTTATTACTGACAGTATGACTCCAGAAAAGTTCCTTATAATGTCTAAGACTCAGTTTCCTTTTCTGTAAATTATGAGTAATAATAACATTTAGCACCTCATATTTTTGTTATTATTTAAATGGGTTAATGGGTTTAAAACACTCAGTATTCTACCAGTGATTGCTATGAGGATGAAAAAGGAAATGTTCTAAGTACAGAGAATTTTAATTAGATATTAAGAACTGTCTTTGGTCTGTTAATGCACTGAACTCTAAACATAGTTTTTTTTATATTAAAGCATCTTTTTATTTCTGGGATAAATCTTAATGTTCAAAATAAATTTGTGATTTGTCTTGGATTTGACATGTAATGGTGAAGTACCCTAAAGGAAATATGAGAAAACAATAATAAAGAGGATAACCTAGATCATTTGTAAACATGGCTGCAACTATTTGACTCCTTGTACCAAAGATTCTTTGTAATATGACTTTGTTCTTCCTCCCACTAAGAGGAGCAGTTCTTGAATATAGGGTGGGCTTATTACTTTGTTAAAATAGCAGAACAGAGCAAACATGAGTGTTGGCTTCAAGCTTAGGCCTTAAAGAAGCTTTCTGTGGTTATGTTCCCTCGTTTAGAAGCCTGCCCAGCGTCTATGAGAACCACCATGGCTTGCCTGCTGGAGGATGAGAAGAGGGCCATGGTCCTCTTACCACCACATCACCCCAGCTAATAGCCATCCTACTCCTAGAAGTAGAATTACCCTGTGGAAGCGCAGCTAACAACAGATTCAAGAGGGAGCCCAGCTGGAAACAGAAGGATCAACCAGACTAAATTGCCAATGCACAGAACTGTGACCGGAATAAATGATTATTGTTTTAAGTCACTTAATTTAGGGTTGGTTTGTTATGCAGCAACAGCTAACTAATAGTAAAAAGGGCATAGGCTTTGAGATCTGCCAGATATGTAATAGAGGTTTCTATTCTGCAAAAATGTAACCGACGGCATATAGTTTGATACTTTTGCATACATGTTGAACTGGATTTTTCTCAACTGTGAGATAGTCACATCTCCCTGTGCCTGGGAAAAGGCTGACCATCAAGTGCAGGAGTCAGATCTAGGTTTGGCTTGACTACATAGTTCAAATTTTATTCCAATTTTTAAAATGAACTTCAAATTACTTCAAAAGATGGAGAGATCCTCGCAATTATCACACACACAACACACCACACACATACAAATTCACTTTCATCTTTGTTTCTTTCATAAAGTTTTGGAGCCTTTTCTAGACAGATCTGTAAGGTTTCAAAGTGAAGGTTTTTAATTATAATATGTGATATGGTATGACAAACTTTGTTATTGTTCTCAGCTTGTTGAATGTCATCGGTTTTAATCAGATAATGCCCACAAAACAGGACTTGTTGCCCAATGAAATTAGAGACAGGGTCTCATTCTGTTGCCCAGGCCAGAGTGTAGAGCCAAGATCATACCACACTAGGGCCTCAAACCCTGGGCTCCAGTGATCCTCCAGCCTCAGCCACCCAAGTAGCTGGGGCTACAGGCGCTTGCTACCATATCTGGCTAATTAAAAAAATATATATATATTATTTTTAGAGATGAGATCTCACTATGTTGACACCAATGAAATGTTCTCTTTTAGATGTTTTATACAAGAAGTGTTACATTCATGGTTTTTTAATTCCTATTGCCTCTTTCCCTCTTTTCCTCCCTTTCTTCGTCCCTTAATTTTTCTTTTCATTTTCCTTTTCAGTGTGAATTGCCCACTGCCATTGTAAAGGAACAACTTAGTTTATTGTCCATGCTCCTGTTTTAAATAAGATTCACTTTTGATGCAATTTAATTTTCCTAATTAGTGCATAATCAGAAAGGTGGAACAGGAAATTCAGGACAGTATCTTCCAGTCAGCAATTCTCTGTGTAGTCAAAGAAACACTGAGTGGGAGGCAGGTCAAGAAGAAAAAGACCAAAGAGTTAGAGGGAGAGATAAAAGTCAAGTTCACTTTCTGGCACAACTTAAGAAATAATGAAAATCCTAAAGGGTATGAAATTTATATCAAAAATAATCTTAGAAATGTAAATGAGCCAGACACAGTGGCTCACACTTGTAATCCCAGGAACTAGTTGTTGAGGCAGGAGGATTCCTGGAGGCCAGAAATTCAAGACCAGCCTGGGCAACATAGTGAGATCGCCACTTCTAAAAATAATTTAAAAATTTAGCCAGATGTGGTGGAGAGTGCCTATAGTCCCAGCAACTCTAGGAGTGAGGTGAGAGTTGGGGACTGCTGTGAGCTATGGTCTCATCACTGCATTCCAGCCTGGACAACAGAGTGAGACCCCATCTCAAAAAAGTAAAAATAAAAATGTAAATGAAAAGAATATGGTAACATAGAAAACTCACTAACCTTTAAACAAATTTTGGTATTGCAAAAGGTTAATTCTAAATTTCCCCTGCTAGGTCTGTTTTAAAATTATTGTGTAAGTAAATTTAGTACTACAAATACTAAGTAGTATTAATAATTCAATCAGTACTGATGAAGTTAAATAAGAATTAAAAGCTTGCCTCCCTTCTCTCCCCATCCAATTTTACTCCCTAAATGTAAACATAACTATTCAGGTAATCAACACCATAATCTAGTGAGGAATTTCTTTTCATTGCCCTTCTGAATTGGTCTGTTAGATCACTCTCAGTACAACCCTTCATATACTCTCCTCTCTCTCCTTCTTGATCTTACTTTGCTTTGTTCTACAGAGTTCACACAAGTAAATTTTTTTCAAGAAAGGTAATTAAAATTAAGTTCAAGTCCATATCTGAGCAAGTTTTTATTTTGTCCAAACACTGTTTTTTGTTTTTTTTTTAAGTTTGGCTGCATATGGTCTTAGGTTAACAATAATTTCCCACCAAGGAGTTCAAAGGTATTGCTGCATATTTGTCTAGCTCAAGCAGTCTCACTATTGATGAATCTAATATAAGATCACTTAATTTGAATTTCTCAAATCCCATGAGGAAATATTTAGGCACGAATCATTTTTGTTTTTGTGTTTTGCTTTGTGGGTCTTTTTGTAATCTAAGACTAACCATCTTTCTTAAGTTTGGGAAATTTCCTTTTACTAGTATTTGATTATTTTCTCTCTTCTATTTTCTGCATTTGTTGTTACTATATTGAATCTTAATTTTTGTCAATTTTCCTCACATATTTTTCATCTCTCTCTCTCTGTTCTCTATATTCAAGAAGTTTCTCAATTTTTTCTGCTACTGGTTATCTTTTGTTATTTTGGTGATTATATTTTTAATTTTCAATAGTTATTTCTTGTTGTGATTCTTCTATTTTCAAAGCAATTTGATTTTGTTTTATAGATCTAACACCTTTTTTGATAATTTCAGGTTACTAATTAGGATGTAATTTTATAAAGCCTTCAATTTTGAAAGTTGCTACTGATAGGTTGAGCTATCAGTTCATCTTTGTTTTCTCTTCATTGTTTGTTATCTTCAATCATCTTATGGAACAAGGGCTATGTTGATAAATATAGGCATATGATGTGTGTGTATTTAATATTTAATATGCCCACATCACCCCTTCACTTGATTGTAAGGACTGATTATAAATTCAATGGATATTAGTTCACTGTAAGAGATTGGGATAAGAAACGGACAGTCTACCTCTTTCCAAAGCTAAAGAAAGTGTGTTTTCTAGATTGTTGAAGACTATTGCTTTGACCCATGGGATATTAGTAAACTTGAAGTAAGCAAGTTTGGTTAAGGGCTTGAAATTGGAGCTTGTCCATGAGGAATGATCTCCTTGGGAAGCCAGGTGGCAGGCTGTAGAACATCTTGGGTAAACTGCTGAATCACAACAGACAATGAAGAGAGAAAGAGAGAGAGAGAGAGAGAGAGCGCACATGGAGGAGCACTGAGGCACCATGCATATGGGTAAAGCCTTCTAGTTCAGTCCAACCGCCAGCTAAATGCAGCTGAGTGAGCAACCCCAGCTAAAGTCATGTGCAGGAGAACCACTCAGCTGAGCTCTGCCCTAATTCCTCATGCACGGAATCAAGAGAAATAATGGAGAATAAATCCCTGTTTTAAGTCACTACAATTTGAAAGTATTTGTTCCAGAGACAGTTTTCCACAATCACCTTGGGAGCTTTAATTTCTCCCCGGGAAGATTACCTTATTTCTTTGGAGAGATTCCCTTCATTTTCATTCTGAAAGTTGAATGAGCTGAATCAGCGGCTCATCATACAGAAAGGTAGAGAAAGGAAGGGATGTGGTGAATGACACATTTGTTATATAGTTTTAAATTAACCGTTTTGGTTCCTGTCCCTCTCATTCCCCCTCCCTGAACTTCCCTAAGTTGGAATATCTCTGTTCAGGGAAGGGCATTTCTTATCTTCAGACATTTCCCAAAGGCATTATTTATTGGCTCTTTCTTTTGCTCCAGTTTGTCCATTAATCCAGTTCCATCCATTTGTTATCGTTCAGAAATTTGACTAAATTTTCTGTGCTGACAAAGACATAAACCTTTTCTCTCTTCTCAGTGTGGTTTTCATTCTATCATCTTAAAGAGAAAACATATTCTTTGACTACAAATATATAATCATTGTTATTTACCACATATGTAACATTGAAATTGCATGAGATGATAGATATATAAAAAAATAGTGCCTGATCCTATCACATTTTACTATTCTAACCAGACAGTTATATCTAGAATTGCAAATATATAGCTGTGGTATCTTCTCAAACCATGAATTATGATTCACTCCCTTGTTCATTGCATGACCACTGAGCATGCTAAGAATTTAAAACTTCTACCAAAGGTATATTTTTTTCATCACCCACCATGGAATTTTAAACACACTTTAGGATGATTCAAGATTCAATGCTTTTCTCAGTTAATTTTTACATAGTAATTTGTGTTTTGCTTTCTTCTTTCTTCTGGGACATCATTCCCAGGTCTGTCCTCTGGTCACCTGTGATAATTATGCTGAAAGCCCTCTGGATGACACGGCTACATGATAAGTTTTATTTAGGTTTTGGATCAGAGAAGTGGTTAAATTTGGAGATAGGAAAAGTGGTAATAATAATAATGTCAATTCGGTAATTGTGAAGGGTGACATTTAACCTCCCTCACCGACCTCTCTTCTATCCCTCCCTATCTCATAATCTATTTACTGACATGGGCTGCTCTTCACTTTGAAAAGACACGTAATGATTTCATGCCTTCATATCTTTACTCAGAAGATTTTTCCCATCTGAAAGGCACTTTGTATTATATTTTTCTTGTAAAGTTCTCCTAGACCAATATACATGTGGCTATATTCAGGAAATTTATGTCATTCTCACCACTGAATTTTATTTCTTTCTCTTCTGAATAATCAATCATAACAGAGTATTTATCATGTTTTATATTTTCTTGTTACATAAAGATATTTTCAGCTTGTATTTTTTTTTTCCCTAAAATATAATAACTCTAATACCTAAAGTCTTTGCTTGTCTGTTTCAATCACCTTTTGCTCATGGTATCTTGTTTCTTTGTTTGCTTCCATGGTTCGATGCTCATTTTATATTTATAAAATTATATTTAGGAATACTATGAGGTCATGGATGAATGTGGGCTTCTTTGCAGAGGATTTGTATTCACTTTTTCAAAGTACCTAGGGGCAATATCTGTCTTAAACCACCTTAAACAAAATTTGAGTCATGGGATTCCTTAGCCTACCCAGTCTATATAAAACTAGGCTAGAAAAATCCCAGGGTAATCTGACTCAATCTAATCTTGAGAATATAGTGCTTTAGGGAACTAGGTAATTGTGGGGTTATGTTCCCAATGCTGTTTAGATCTTGGACTCTAATTTCTTTCCTATTATCCAGGAGAGATACAAAAGGAAAGCACAAAGTTTCAGGATAAGTTAATGTCCTCCAGGAAAAACTAAACTTTTCTTCTCTAAGTTCCCATTTTCCCTTCAAGTTTTGTAGGAATAACACCTTATTATCTTGTTAGGTTTTGAATGCTGTCATTTTTTAATAATATCCTGTCTAGAATTTTTTGTTTTTGTTCAGTTGGTCTGAAAACAAATTTATTGGAAATCAGAAATGCTCAAAATACAATATCTACATGGCTTATATTCTCTATTATATTCTACCTCTTGTTGTAAATTTGTATGCATGTGAATTACTCCATTAGATCGCATGATCCTTCAAATCAAAGACAATTATTGTTCACTTTTATTTCCTCCTAACTCCTTTATTGCAATAGGTGCTAAAAATGTCAGGTTCTTAATATTTGTATGTATTTGTTTTTGTTATATTTTTCTATAATCTTTCATTTCATATAACATTTCATACATTATTGATACAAAGTTGTTCACAATATCTTATTATCTTTTTTGTGAATATAGGATCTGTAGTGATGCTCCCTTTTCTCTTATCTATATTTGTAATTGAACCTTGTTTCTTATTGCTCTTTGCTATTTTAGGTAAAGTTTGTCATTTTGAATAGTCTTTTCAAAGAATTTTCCTTTTGACTTTATTGATACTCTCTCTATCGTGTGTTTTCTCCATTTTATTATATTATAGGCTTATCTTTATTATTTTCTTTCTCTACTTTCCTTGAATTAAATTTATTCTTTTTCTAACTTCTCCGTATACATGCTAAGCTTATTGATTTATATTTGAGCATTCTTCTTTTCTAATGTATGCACCAAAGGCTATAAATTTCTATCTAAGCATGGCTTTAATGGCATCTAATTTCCATTGTATCATCCTTGTCCTATGGGTTATTTAAGAGTGTATTTTTAAATTTCCATATAGAAGAAATAACCCAGATTTCTATTAGCACTATAATGGATAGATGATGGAATATTCACAGAGTAAAATGCTACTGGCAATTACAATGAATGGATATCTTTGCATACAATGGAATGCATTAATATACATAATATTATTGATCAGAGGACAAATACAATAAACACTCTTATTTGTGCATATTATTATACATATATGCACATGGTTAAAACATAGACAAAACTAAACTACTGTAGGTTGTTAGATTTCAGGATAGTGACTATCAGTGTGGGAGGTGGCAGCAATAATTGGTAGGGTTCGAGAGACTCTGCACTGCTAGCAATATGCTAGTAATATCTGTTACGTAACCTTAGTGGTGCCCTACATAGGGGTGTTCATTTTATATCTTCTCATCATCTTGTACACTTATAATTTGTACACTTAAATGTTTGTATGTTATGCCTCAGTAAAAGGCTTGGAAGAGTATTGAATTTATTCAATAAATGTTTTTTGAGTGATTACTATCAACAAGATACTACACTAGACATCAATGGATATAAATGGTAAATAATGTGCAGCTTATACTTTTACAACATTATAAATTAAAATATAGAAAAAGGCTGGGCACAGTGGCTCATGCCTCTCATCCTAGGACTTTGGGAGGCTGAGGCAGGAAGATTGCTTGAGGTCAGGAGTTTGAGACCAACCAGAACAAGAATGAGAGACCTCATCTCTACAAAAAAATAGAAAAATTAGCTGGACATGGTAGCATGTGTTTGTAGTCCCAGCTACTTGGGAGACTGAGGCAGGAGGATTGCTTGAGTACAGGAGTTTGAGGTTGCAGTGAGCTATAATGACACCACTGCACTCCAGCTGGGTGATAGAGTGAGATCCTGTCTCAAAAAATATTAATTAATTAATTCTAGAAAAAGAAGAAATTGCATAACTATTTCTATAATACCTATTAGAATAGGTCTTATAAGTGTATAGGAATAATTATATTAGTACAATTGCTCCTAAGACATCTATTGAAATGAGAGGCTTATAAACACGTAGGAGAAGCAAAAAAACATATGTCTGTCTATTGAGATAATTAAAGGTTTGATGATGGAAAAATAGTAGAGTTGAGTGTCCAGAGTTGGGTAGGTTGAAAGGGGAGACAATCATAACAAGGGCCATTTACTGAACATTTACAATGCACAAGCTATTAACTCATTTAATCTTTACAACAATCTTTTACAGGTAATACTATCTTGATTTTACATATAAGGAAGCCAAAGTTCTCATAAATGAAAAAACTTTCACACGCGTAGCCTTTAAGAGCAGAGTGAGGAATCAAATCTGGGTTTGTTTGACTATAAAACCTAAGTTTATAGACCCTCATCTGTACTGCCTCTGTTATGAGATAGATGTGCCAACAAGGAGAGAGAGAGAGAGTACAGAGTTGCACAGGAGAGTAAATACGAAGCAAAGCTGGGGAAAAACAGAATGTTTCAGCTTATTATTTTGCATTTATAAGGAAAAAGCTTCTCTCCCCTTGCTCATTCTATTACATGCAATGAAAATTGATTAAGGGAAAGCTACCCTGGACAGTAAAATGGAGAAATAGAAAGGGCCATCTCTATGATTTTGAATCTCATGGTCCTAATTCCTAGGTTTAGAGGGCTGAAAGCCCATCAATTAAGTGGATGCTTAATCTTTGTTTTTTTTTTTTTCTTTCTGTAGCATGTTGCAGAACATGTCTGGAAATGGAAAGTTTGAACAGAGAATGAGAAAGGGCAAGCCCTATGGACATCAGCCCCCATATCTTTCTTTCATAGTTGACACAGATTTTAATTGGAAATGATCCACTTATTTTCCAGAAGAGGAAAGGGAAAAAAAAAAGACTAGTTGTCTGGGTCTGACTTCATAAAAACTCCACTATGCCCCATCTTTGCTCTTTGGGAGGTTGTCAACTGGCAACTATGTACTAAATATGTATTTGGCCAGTGGATGTTTTAAAATTAAAAAAAAAAAACACAAAGCAAACTAAAATAAAGCCTTTATAAGGAATAAGTGTGGAATCGTCTTTTTTCCACAGGGCCCCATCCCTCTTGGTTGTTATATACTCAACAAGCATTAGTCACTTATATAATATCATCTCCTGGCATAAGTGAGCATTTGAGTTTCCCATTTCTGAGTGTAGGCTAGCATTAAAGCACTTCAACTTTGGAGTCAGAGTGCATAAAATAGAATCCTGGCTACCTGTGATCTTAGGTAAGTTATATGTGCTACTTAATATGTTTTCTCTCTTGCAGAATGAAATAATATAGCTCTTTTGAGTTATTGTATATTAAGTTCTTAGCACAGTGCCTGGAATAAACTCCCAATAACTGTTACTACATATTGCTTTTGTTACTGCTGTAATTACAGATAGAGCCCATGCCCAGCACATCAAAACCTATCCTTTCATGATGTCACAATGCCTAGAA
>VSMD01124592.1:0-14491 GCA_008750895.1 Mirza zaza
CCTCTTCCAGCTAAAAGTTACTGGATCGTCTGAAGGCTGGGTCAAGTTTTCCTTCCCTCACCTGATCGGAAAGCCCATCCTGTCCTCCTTCTATCCACAGGGCGTGTTCCTGTCTGACCTGCACATTCGTCCCTCTGTGGTCTTCTGCCATTCCCTGATTGCTGCATAAACACACACACACACACAAGTCTTGTGTTTGCAGTACAATTATAAGCTCCTGAGGGCAAGGACTGGGCTTTCTTGGTCCTCCCTCCTCCTCTTCCTTCTCTGCAAGGCTGGACAGGGGACATCCAAAGGATTCAAATGGGATTGCAGCAGAAAAATGAAGACCGCCACCACCAACTAGCATTCATCGCACAGTTGCCCCCTGGTCTTCTCCCCTCCACCAGCTTCTGTCATCACTCTCAGTGACATCAATGTCCATGTAGATGACCTGTGCCTTATCTCACACACCTTGTCTCTCCGCCCTTTGACTTTTCCAACTCCCATAACCACTAGGAATGTATTCATTTAAAAGTCCCTGATGACAATCTCAAACCTTATTTTGACTTCCAACGCTGCCAGCAAACCTACCATACCTGTCTAGTCGGGTAACTTTCTCTGGCTCCCAGGCACTACCTCATACCTTTTCCTTTCTCCTCAACACATGCACACATACACACACACACACACATCTCTGTGCCTTCATTGGAAGGTACCACTGACACAAACCAGACGTCATCAGGGAACGCATTCATCTTCCCGCCACTCTCTACAGACCAACCTGTGTCTGCTCCAGCTCCCGACCTTGCCTGTGCCTTCTCCCCCAGGGCCATCCCCTGACACTTGCTGTGGGTCCCTCTCTCTCCCTGCTCTCTGCTCTCCCCTCTGCAGGGTCATTCTCCTTCCCTCCCCCTATTGGTCCCCTAGCTTACACCTCTGCTCACTGTCACCTGCACTCTACAGACTGCCCTCGGTCTCTGCTCTCCTTCAACCAAAGCACGAGAGCCACCCCCACGTGCTGCCTCCGCTTCCGCACTCCCTGTTCCCTGCATGCCAAGAACTCTTCCGCTCAGACTCAAACATGCAACTCTCTACTTGAGATCTCCACTTTCTGAGAGCTCACAATTCCTCTGCCGTGCACGCTCCCTGGTAGCACCAAACAAATAAACTTCACTTTTTTTTTTTTTGAGACAGAGTCTCACTCTGTTGCCCCTGCTAGTGCACACCACGGCGTCAGCCTAGCTCACAGCAACCTCAAATTCCTGGGCTCAAGCGATCCTCCTGCCTCAGCCTCCCGAGTAGCTGGCACTACAGGCATGCGCCACCATGCCCGGCTAATTTTTCCTATTTAGCTGGCCAATCAACTTTTTTCTATTTTTAGTAGAGACGGGCGTCTCGCTCTTGCTCAGGCTGGTTTCAAACTCCTGACTTTGAGCAATCCTCCCGCCTCGGCCTCCCAGAATGCTAGGATTACAGGCGGGAGCCACCACACTCGGCCATAAACTTGGCTTTTGGCTATTGGGCTTCCATGAGAAGCAAGGACAGAGAGGTTACATGTATTCAAGTTTATGTACCTCGTAAGAGGCAGAGCTGAAGTTCAATCCCAAAGAAATCTCTCTTCAGAGCTGTGCCCTCGACCCCCATATGTACCTCCCTTCTTTAATGAAGGCAGTAGGTAACCTTGCAGTGAGCTGCTCACGGCCTGGCCTTGAATTCCAGCTCCATCACTTACTTAACTAATTTTGCATGTCCTCAGTTTCCTCCCCAATACAATGGGAATATTTAGTAATGACCTCATTGGGTTGTTAAGGGGATCAAATAAGTTCCTGCAAGGAAAACAGTGCAAATGCCTTACTGTGTGAGCTGTTATTATGGAAAATAATATCTGCTTCTTTTTTATCACATACATAGTAATTTATGTTTGTGGTGGTAATATATACGACCAAGATATTTTTATCTGTTCAGGGAAGTTTCTTAAGAGTATAATTCCCTATGATTTCTGGCTTACTTGGGATTTTGTAGTTTAAATGACAGAGTCTCCTGCAGTAAGATAACGTGGGTGGGGACATGTCATGCTCTATGCTGTACCCCCAGCAGGTAGAAAGAGCCTGAGTGTTTCCCTCGGTCCCTGTCTCGCTAAACTAGGAGCTTTGGGGACACCAGCTAATGTCTATGTTTTCTCTAGACACTGCTCGCCCGGATCCTATCCTGCTGATTTCTCAGTGGGACTGTGGGCTGGGGCAAACCTGCACGCATATGGGGACAACAGGGGATGTGAGGCTGCTAAGCCATACACTTCCCTGTGTGTGTGATAGGAATCACTCAGAGAATTATATGTTAGAAACAAACAACAACAACAACAACAAAAACCCTTATTCTCTGGCATAAGTATGACAACCAAGAGCGAGCTTTATAAACAAGGCCACCACAGTCACGATTGTCTGCGTGAAACTGGACATTTTTGGTATTTATGCATCCATTCTCCTCAGCCTGCTATTTTTTTTAAAAGCTGGGTATCATTTCATCTTTGCAATTTAGAAAAAAAAATCGACCGAAATAGCTCAATAACTGGAACACTGTCAAAATACAGCTTTGAGGAACGAAATGCAAAGAAATGCAAAATACCTATCAATCACCATTGCAGTGTCATTTGAGAGAGCAGATTTGGGCCTCTTTGATCTGAGTAGCATTCTACCCAGCGGATCTCTCAAAGGGACTCTGGGGCAGGGGGAGCAGAGAGGGGGACCTACTTCCTTTCTCCACTTTGGAGCTTGGTTACCTCTCAGTTGACGCCAAGAAAGTAGAAGCTGAAGTTGCTCTTTTGAAGGGCGGGAAGGCCACGTCCAACTCTCACCTGACAACCTCCTTGCACCTGGCCTTCGGGCTCACACTGGTGAACTAGTGTGCAACAGTTCATGCCCACAGCTCTGCTTGCAATGTCCCTTGATCTTGGATGACACGCCTTCTCTATCTCGGGAAAGTTTTATTCTCAGTTAAGGCAAAATTCACATAACATAAAATTCACCCTTTTAAAGTGCACAGTTCAGTGACATTTAGTACATTTGCAATGTTGTGCAACTGGCACTTCTATCTAGTAGTGGCGGGTGACACAAACTCCTGCCCCATCAGGCAGCTGCTCTGCACGCCTCCTTCCCAGTCCCTGGCAGCCACCAACCTGTGTTCTGTCTGGAATGACCTATTCTGGACATTTCATGCACAAATGGAATCATAACCCAATATAGTACCTGTGGGACTGGCTTATTTCACTTAGCATAATGTTTTTAGAGGTTCATCTCTATTATAGTAAGTATTAGGATTTCATTTTTATGACTGAATAATATTCCATTGTATGTATATACTACATTTTGTTTATCTATCATCAGTTGTTGGACGGTTGGGTTGTTTCCACCTTTCGGCTATTGTAAATAATGCTTCTATGAACATGTGTGTATAAATATTTGTTTGAGAACCTGTTTTCAATTATTTTGGTTATATCCCTAGAAGTGGAATTGCTGTAGCATAGGGTAGTTCTATGTTTAGCTTTTTGAGGAACTGCCAAGTTCTTTTCCACAGCGGCTGTGCCATTTTTCATCCCACCATCGATGCACAAGGTTTCCAATTTTTCCACATTCTTGCTAACATTTATTTTGTGTTTGTTGGGATTTTTTTTTTTTTTTTTTTTTTGGTAGACAGAATCTCTCTGCTGCCTGGGCTAGAGTGCCATGGTGTCAGCCTAGCTCACAGCAACCTCAAACTCCTGGGCTCAAGCGATCCTCCTGCCTCAGCCTCCCGAGTAGCTGGGACAACAGGTATGTGCCACCATACCTGGCTAGTTTTTTTTTTTTTCCTATATATTTTTAGTTGTCCATCTAACTTCTTTCTATTTTTAGTAGAGACAGGGGTCTTGCTGTTGAACAGGCTGGTCTCAAACTCCTGACCTTGAGCGATCCTCCCACCTCGGCCTCCCAGAGTGCTAGGATTACAGGCGTGAGCCACCACACCCGGCTGGGATTTTTTTTTTTTTAAGAGTAGCCATCCTAAAGGGTATGATTTACTTCCATCAATATCTGGTGAAATCTGAACTCATCCTTCTGTGCCCAGTTTTCACATCACCGTGATTTGAACGAAGACCTCCCTGACCTTACAGCCTCACCCTTGAGGTGCCAACTGCCTTAGCTCTGTGCCAGCCGCCTTCACAGTGGTGCCCCAGCCGTACCAGTGTCTCCCTGGGAGGCTGGGGACTTCTCCAGGGCAGGGCTGCACCATATGCATTTTGGAATCTCTAGTGGTTAGCAGAATGCCTGGCGCACAGTGAGTGCTTCTAGAACATCATCAAGTGCTGAATCCTGGGCAGAGGTTTCCTCATTATCAATTCACAGCTGAGAAAGAAGCAAATGATGGTTTTTTTGTGCTCACCTGGGACCGGGAAGAGAAATGATCAGTCCTAGTGCGACACTAAGCCAGAAAGACCCAACTTTATAGTTTTATTAGAATATTTTCCCACTGCCTGCTGCATACCACTCCAAAAGCTCCTGAGATTCCTTTAAAGAGGGAGATCAGCCTCAGCCCCCAGGCACGGAGACTGAATGGCTTCAGGTCTGATAAGAGCAGCTAGAGGACACAGATCACTGGACAATACAGCCGGTGGGGGCCACGGCCTTTGGCCAGGACACAATGACTTTTGTAACTTTTTTCTCAGTGTCCTTGTCCAGGCCAGAGGAACTTCCAGAAGCGGCTGTGAGTGCTTCCAGGCAGAGGCACCTGGGAATTGCTTTTGGGCTCTGACTTCCCAGAAGCAAACTGTCATTTGTCCCACGTTCATCCTTCCTCTCCCTGTCCCCCGGCCCACCGCTACGGTAAATGGCAGGGCGTTTGAAGGGCCCAGCGGGCACAGACAGTTGGCTAGGAGAAGAGAAACGCTGATTCCACGAGTGCATGCAGGTATATTTACTAAGCTCCTAAGCCCTAGAAATAACCCGGGTCATATTTGGGGGGAATAAGCAAAACATTTCTCAGCTAGTGGGATGGCCTGGAGAGGCTGCTACCGGAAAACAGACAAAGTGGGCCACAACTTCTTTCTTTCACCTGGGCCACCTTCTACAAGTTACCTGACCACGCTAAAGCTTCAGTATTCCCATCTGCAAGATGGGCACACTGGCTCCTGCTAAGAACCTTGGTAAGAGCCCTTGAGAACGTGCTAACCCTCCAGCAGCGCAGCGGCCCGTGTGGCTTATATTATGACACACGACTCATGTGTCCCCTCTGGCGCGGGAGTGCAGGGCCGGGAAGTGGGGGTCGCGGGGCAGCCCCAGGAGAAGCTGAGCAGAGGCGGCGGTCAGGACCCGGCCCGGCTCTGCGGCAGGTGCGTCCACGGCGCGGGCGAAGCGCCGCAGCCCCGCGGGGCGGAGCGTGGGCCGGGACACCGCAGCCCGGCCCGGGCGTGGCGGGCGCAGGGCCCCTACCTTGCCGTACTTCTTCAGCTTCTGCCGGTACCTCCGCTTGGGCTTGTCGCCCGGGGCGGGCTCCTCCAGCGGCTCGTAGCGCTCGGGCAGGACGGCGAGGTGCACCTTCCGCGCGCTCCGGGCCCCCGGGCGCCGCCCGCGCGCCGCCCCGTCCCCGCACTCGGGGTGCTCCAGGTCCCCGCACTCGGGGTGCTCCAGGTCCCCGCACTCGGGGTGCTCCAGGATGGGCGCCGCCTCCTCGTCCCCCTCCGCCCGCCCTCGCCCTCGGGGCCCGCGGCGCGGGGCCGCCTTGCTGCGGAGCCTGGTTCCCACCGTCATGACGCCGCGGCCCCTCGGCGAAGGTCCGAGCGCGGCGACGGCGACCTTCGCTCCGGCCCGCTCCTCCGCCCCGGCCCGGACGGGGCGGGGGACTCGGGGGCGGCGGCGCAGCGCCCCCTGGCCGCGGGGCCCGGCCCGGCACCTGCGGCTGCGCCCGCACCCGCCTCCCCGGCGGCAAAAGAGCCCCGCGCCCCGCGCCCCGCGCCCCGCGCCCCGCGCCCCGCGCCCCGCGCCCCGCGCCCCGCCTGTGGCCGGAGCGTGCGGACCGCACCGAAAGCTCAGTGCGCAGGGAACACACCAAACACGTTCGACTGCACTGGCGACGGAATTAATGAACCCCAAATAACGGGACTCGATTGCCCACATTCAAATGGACGGATAGGATGGTGACAAGAAACATCCCACTCTGTGGCTTTGGCGGGATGGTCGCGATAACGCGACATTCACGGGAGTGCGTGTTGGCGGCAAGCTTTTGGAAAGGCGATCAGAAAATAGGTACTGAGAGTCTTAAAAAAACGTCCATATCCTTCTAGGAGATTTATTATCCTTCTAGGAAATAATCAGAAACGCAAGGCAGCGTGTCAACGGTGTTCAGCAGTCTGATGCACAGCGATTCACAGCGCTACTGCGGTGCAGACCTGCGACAGCACGTGGTGCAGTCATTACAGTGACATTCCGGAGAACAGCGCTCTGCGAGAGGCGCGCTCTCCGTGTGCTGTGAATCTCAACCTGCTGGAATGCCTTGTTTTGTTATGTGGGTAAATGTCTTTGAATTCTGAGGAATGTAGACTCAAGTCTAAAATAATATGGGTTATTGATTTTATTAGTATTTTAACATTAAAGTTTGTGATAAGTTTAAGGTTAATTTGGATATGTTGGTAGAAATACATAAAACATTTATGATATTTAATTTAGCTTATTAGAATATAAAAAATTAGTTTTGTGATTTCAACTCAAAAGGTGTAATCAAGTAGGCAGTAACGAATGCTGGTGAGAAGGAGAAAGTGGAGAAAGTGTACAACACTTGTACACTCTTGGTAGGAATGTAAATTAGGACAGTCACTATGGAGAACAGTCTGGAGATTCCTCGAAAACCCCAAAATACACTACCACATGACCCAGCAATCCCACTTGCTGGGTATATATCCAAAGGAGGGGAAATCAGTATATCAAAAAGATATCTGCACTCCCATGTTTTTTTTTTTTTTTTTTTTTTTGCAGCACTATTCACAATAGCCAAGATTTGGAATCAACCTAAGTGTTCATCAGTGGATGAATGGATAAAGTATATATGGCACATATACACAATGGACTATTATTCAGCCATAAAAAAGAATGAAATCCTGTCATTTACAACAACATGGATGGAACTGGAGAACATTATGTTAAGTGAATTAAGCCAAGCACAGAAAGACAAATCTTACATGTTCTCACTTGTATGTGGGAGCTAAATATTAAAACAATTGATCTCATAGAGACAGTAGAATGATGATTACCAGAAGCTGGGAAGGGTAGCAGGGAGCAGGAGATAATGGATGCAAAAATATAGGTAGATAGATAGAATGAACAATATTTGATAGCACAACCAAGTGACTATAGTCAACAGTAAATTATGGTATACTTTAAAATAACTGAGAGTGGAATTGGAATGTTCCTAACACAAAGAAATGATAAATGCTTGAGGCGATGGATACCCCAATTGCCCTGATTTGATTAATACACAATGTATGCCTGTATCAAAATGTCACATGTACCTTATAAATATATACGACTATTATGTACCTATAATAAATAATTAAAAATAAAAAATTTGTACAAGAAAAAAAGATGTTTAATCAATTGATTTAGACTTCTAGTTGACTTTCATGTAATAAATGATTTAACTTATATTTGATATCATATATAAACTTTATATGTAAAATATAATTTAACTTATGTATAATTCAATTTCAGGTGAAAGAGATATGAAAATAAATTTAATTGACTATGTAAGAATTACATAAAGTTTTATTACATAACTGAAGTACTTGAAAAGAAAGTCAATATTAAGTTTGTAAAAGATCGCCAGGCACAGTGGTTCATGCCTGTAATCCTAGCACTTTGGGAGGCTGAGGCGGGAGGGTGACTTGAGTCCAGTAGTTCGAGACCAGCCTGGGCAACATAGCCAGACCTTGTCTCTACAAAAAAAAAAAAAAAAGGAAAGAAAAGAAAAAGGAAAGAAAAGAAAAAGGAAAAAATTAGCCTAGCTGGGGGTATGGTGGTGTGTACCTGTATTCCTAGCTACTCAGGAGGCTGAGGCAGGAGGATCCCTTCAGTCCAGAAGTTCAAGGTTAAAATGAGCTATGCATTCATGCCCTGGCAACAAAGTGAGACTCAGCAGTCTGTTAGGGAATGAAATGTGACTCCCCGCCACCCCCAAATTCATAGGTTGACGTCCTAAGCCCCAGCACCGAAGATGTCACTGTATTTAGAGATACAGATACGTCTTTAAAGAGGTAACTGAGGTTAAATGAGATCATAAGGGTGGGACTCTGATCTAATAGGACTGGTGTCCTTGTAAAAAGAGGAAGACACACCAGGGATGTGTGTGCACAGAGGAAAGACCATGTGAGGACACAGAAAGAAGGTGGCCACCTGCAAGCCAAGGAGAGAAGCCTCAGGAGAAACCAGACCTGATGACACCTTGCTGTCAGACTTCCCGCCTCCAGAACTGTGAGAAAATAAATGTCTGTCATTTAAGCCATTCCGTCTGCAATATTTTGTTATGGCTGCTCTAGCAGACTATTGGCGAGGGCTGTAGCTAGCTATGGGGCTTTGGGAGATTTCTAGGTGGTAGCTAACTTGGTGTGTCCTGACAGCCAACAGCTCCAGTGGCAGCCTCCAAACCCTGCATTGGTATGTCTTCTACTCGCATTGTAGGTGTGAGCCACCACACCTACAATGGGTGGTGTAGGTGGTGTAGGGGGGTGGGTGTGAGGTGCTATCTAATAGTGATTTTGATTTATGATTGCCTAATGATTAGTGATGTTGAACATCATGCATTTATTGGCCATTTGTATATCTTTTTAAAATTATTTTTTATTTTTTTGAGACAGAGTATCATTCTATCGCCCTAGCTAGAGTGCAGTGGCGTGCATAGCTCACTGCAACCTCAAACGCCTGGGTTCAAGTGATCCTCCTGCCTCAGCCTCCCAAGTAGGCGGTACTACAGCCATGCAGCACCACTCCCAGCTCATTTTTCTTTTTGTGGAGATGGTGTCTCACTCTTGCTCAGGCTGGTCTTGAACTCCAGACCTACAGTGATCCTCTCACTGTGGCCTCCCAGAGGGCAGGATTATAGGTGTGAGCCACTGAGACCAGCCTGTGTATCTCCTTTAGAGAAATGTCTGTACCCATCCTTTGCCCATTTATTTATTTATTTTTTTGAAACAGAGTCTCACTCTGTTGCCTGGCCTAGAGAGCCGCCATGTCAGCCTAGCTCACAGAAACCTCATACTCCTGGGCTCAAACAATCCTTCTGCCTCAGCCTCCCAAGTAGAGCTGGGACTACAGGTATGCGCCGCCATGCCTGGCTAATTTTTTCTATTTAGTTTTAGTTGGCCAATTAATTTCTATTTTTAGTAGAGATGGGGTCTCGCTCTTGCTTAGGCTGGTTTCGAACTCCTTTCCTTGAGCGATCCTCCCGCCTCGGCCTCCCAGAGTGCTAGGATTACAGGCGTGAGCCACCGCGCCCGGCCCTTTGCCCATTTTTTAATCGGGTTATTTTTCTGTTGGTGTCATTGCTGTGTTTAAGGAATGTGTCTAAGAACAGATTCGATTTTGCTGAGGACAGATGAGGAATCTCCTGGAGGGAGAGACGGTAAGTAGGAAACACCACAAAGAGCACCAGGTCTCTGAATTCAAAGTGGGCCCACCGCAGGGCACAGGTAGGTTTTTGGCTGTTATCTTTTAGCACTCTTTGCTTGTACCTGCTCAAGGACGACTCCTGTACAATCACTTCTTTCTCCACTCCCCTCCCCAGCTCCCCCAAAGCAGCCAGATGGGATGGGGGCACTCGCTTTATGGAGACACGCTAGGGCATGGGGAAATGAACAGCCTGCTGGGAAGAGGCGAGGAAGACGGGAAGGCAGGAGAGTTCTGTGCAGAAACAAGGTGGCAGGTGCCCCCTTGGAGCGCGTTTCCAGACAGCTGGAGGAGAGGACTGGTACCGAGCAGAGTATTGAGAGCACGAGTCTGAGGGGAACAGAGCCCCCTTGGGATGAGAGAGAGGCAAGGAGAGAGACGGCCTGAGGCAGGGGGACAGCCCAAGCCTGAACTGAAGCATGATTCCAAATATGCAAAGGCCAACAAAGGGGCTTTCAATTTTTTTGTTCAGAGCATGGAGAACAACAGAAAGATTTCTACTAGGGAACAGGTGGATATGTGGAACTATGACTGTGGCCACAGCTAGAGAGGGTGCCCTGGCACGTTAATAATCTGAGACTTAAAAAAAAAAAAGCTACAGTTCACACACAAGGGGAAGGGCCACAAATAGGTACCATGTACTTTGCCAAACTAGCTCAGCGTCGATAGTGGGTTTTCAATAAAAGGCAATTCCTCGACCATGCGTTACTACACAAGCATGTCCCTGAGGGGGTCTCATCTCTTTACCCCAACTCCCAGCCCCTTATCAAAGCGTCCTTTCCAACCACGTGCTGAGACTTCTTCTAGGGAGGAATTCTGGTGACATACAATTTCTTCTATCTCCTTACAAAACCATGGTGTCTTGGCCCATCCTATGAACTGGAACCCTGGACACCTGCCCAGCTGGTCCATCTCTAAGCCTGGGGTTTTTGCAACAAAGGCAAGAAAATCCTCAACTAACTTGTTATTTTAGTTTTTTTTCTCTCAACGATTGCCAGCCTTCAGGGATAGACTATAACCATAGTGAAGAGGAAATAAAAAACCATCAGCTTTAGAAACTATTTATACATATGCTTTGAAGGAATTTACCAAAGGGATAATTATGGAAGTATGGAAGATTGAATTACAAAGACATTCATGGCAATGTCATGATATCAAAAAATTAGAAAAAAATCAAAATTTCCCTCAAACAAGGGATTGAGTAAATCAGTTCTATCTTATGAAATAGAATATCATGGAAGCTATTAAAATATTTTAAAATAGTGGAGTCCTACTGTCCTAGACTTCAAGAGAGAGCCAGAAGGGGGTGGCTGGCAGGAGACAGCAGAATTTAACCCCTTCCACTCCACACACGTGTGCGCGTGCACACACACACACATATATAAATATATATAACATATATTATAATATATAATATATAACATATATTATAATATATAATATAAATATATTATATATTTATATATAACTATATATTTATATATAACTATATATATTTATATATATAACTATGTATATTTTCCCATTTTCACATAAATATATATATTTTCCACTATATATATAATTATCATATATAGATATAAAATTTCCATATTTGTTCTATGAAATAATGTATGGGGAGGGGGAAGTTTCCATTCCTTGAAAAAAAAAGCTTGAAGAGTATTGAAGAATATTGACACAAAGCCACAGAAAGAGGTCTATAGATCTTAAGTGAAAAAAGTTTGTTGTAAAGCAATGGTCAGTATGATCCTCATTTTGTGAATTACTATTGCATAAGTGGATTAAAGGCAGCCCCTTTAAGGTATCAGCCTTCGTGCTGTTTAAGTCCGCACCCAGGACTATTAACTCAAGCCTGCCAGCACTAAACTCAACTTCTTACACATCCAATTGCCTTGAATATAGCCCAAACATCTTTTGCCTATTTGTAGCCCAACTTCTTTGCATAATTTGCGAAATTGCCCCCAACATCCTCTGGCCATAGATAAGACAACCGGGGGCTGTAAAAGGCCCCAAGTGGCTGCTGCAATTTGGAGCTCTCTGACCAGAGACTCCCTACCATGCTGCTGAATGACACCCCTAGACCTGTGAACCTCTTCTCTGGCCCCCCCTTCCCCTGGGAGTTTCCTAGCCCTTGTCCCCTTCTGGTGGCAGCCCCAGCTGCTCTCTCTGGAAGGTGTCCTGCTGTGAGGACTTCTCTTCCCAGGGAACTACTGCCATCTCGTGGGCTTGTCTTTCCCTTGATCAACCCCTAAAGTTCAAACTCACATACAGAATTTCCCACAGAAATAGCAAAATGTTAACAGTGGTTTCTGGATGGTGAAGTGTTTCATTTTTTTTTTTTTTTTCTTCTTTTGGCTTATCTATGTTTTCTACATTTTTGTTCAGCATGTATCACTTCTAAACGAAAAGAATAAAGTAGTTTATTGTTTTTTAAAACAGGAGAGTGTGCAAAATTATTTTTACTGCTATTCTGAGTTATTTTATGATTCCTGGCTGGAAAAGTAATATTTAAGGGAACAGAAACAGGCCGGGCGCAATGGCTGATGCCTGTAATCCTAGCTCTCTGGGAGGCCGAGGCGGGAGGATCGATCAAGGTCAGGAAGGTCGAAACCAGCCTGAGCATGATCGAGATCCTGTCTCTACCAAAAATAGAAAAAAATTAGCTGGGCATCATGGTGCATAACTTGTAGTCCTCAATACTTGGGAAGGCTGAGGCAGGAGGATTGCTTGAGTCCAGGAGTTTAAGGTTGAAGTGAGCTATGATCATGCCGCTGCACAGATTCTGTCTCAAAAAAACCAAACCAAACCAAACAAAAAAACGGATACAGGAACAACACAAAAGATGAAATTTCTGAATTGACGAAGGTGTCCTTCGAGAAACTAAGCCAAACAGAAGAGTCACCAAGAGACTATCAAAACAGGTGAACATTGATTTTAGAAAATCTTTGAGTGTCTTAGAAATTAAGCACTTAGGAGGGAAAAGGAAAAGTAATTATTAGCCAATTAGCATGGGTTCATTAAGAAAAACATTATAACCAGATAACCTTTCTTCTCTTCCTCCTTTTTCTTCCTGTTATCTTTATTGAATAAAATGGAAAGTGTATCTAGATTTCAGCTAAACATGTGGCAAAATCAAAATGAGGAAGAGCAAGCTGAATGGTAATAGATTTATTTAGTAAGACTCATAATTGGCTGAGTGAAATAAATGCAGATTAATGCACTGTCCACACACTTGTGCTTTAGTCCCTCCTAGTGCAGGATGGAGCTGGAAGGGATGGGAGTAGGGAAGAAGAGGGGTGTGCTTTGGGACAATGCTTTTCTTTGTGCTCTTGTGCCTGGCCTTCATAATATTTAGGGCAGGCTAGCTTTGTCTTTGTTACTATTGAAGCAGCAGTAGCGTGACCAGTTTTGGGAGGCAGCTTATTCCAGATTCAGCATCACAAGAGCTCTTTGAATCTATGATATTTTGATTCTTGGACTAAGTGTATTATTCCATAATAATCTATACAAATTACTACTGGAGTTGAAAAATTGGTCCACAACTTCAGAGTGCTTTGTGTAGAACAAATACTGATTGCATAACGAAAAATCAACTCAATGTAACTCAGACTATTGAAATCACTTCAATAAAATTTTGAAATCTACAATGAATTCCAACTGACTTTGTTTATATGTAAAAAGATATGAGTTGGATATTATAAACATGTTTAAGAAAATTTGATTTCTCATAAACATTAAGGAGGTGAGGTTTCCTATTGTTTTACTTGCTTTACTACTTCCATGTCACCATATAAGTTAAAATATGACTTACCTAGAGATGAACTAAGCTCAAAAGTCAGCTTCTTTCAACTTCCTATTTTAATTTTCAAAGTAAACATCACTAATTTTTTTTTCTGGGAAAATTGAAGATCAAGATTGAAATACCATTTTCCCACAACTTGTCTGTATTTCAAATGTATTAGCACCAAACCACTGAGTACAAGCTGAGTTAGAGCAATTACTAGGAAATTTTACAGAACATATCTATTTGGAATGATCATATAGTAGAGCTTTTATCTTGGTAGAAAATTTTTCAAAATTCATGATTTTTTAAGAAGATGGTGTTTCTTACATGTAGTAAATATTCTATATCTATGAATAGTTTTTTGGACTTATTACCATACTGTACAGGATGTACTAACAGCCTGGAAAAACTAGCATTTCTTTAAAAGGTATATATATTTTTCTGGATAATTCACCTTCATCATATAACTTCCGCCTTCACTTACCTCTTGCTTTATATTGTGGTGTTCTGTTACATATACAGAAAATGCAAATGATGTTACAGACCAATACGATGAATGAAAAAAATTAACTTTTAACCATCCTGGCTTTTAAAAAATATCTAAATGTTATGTAGATACATTTCTACATAAATGCATAATTTGATTTTGGCAACAAATAATTCAGTTAGAATATTAATTTAGAGAAGAAAAATATATATTCCTAAAAGAATTCATTTTTAATGTTTCCAAACTCCATACATATAGGACATATGATTTTCATATTTGAAAACATCTATAAATTTACTTAGTATTCCCCCAAGTGCCAATCATTGAATCATAACTGTACAATCTTTATTTTCAGTTACTGATTATGTCCTGAATCTACAACTATCACATTGTCACTGACAACATACAAATATGCCTTGAAATCCAGATTCCAGTTTGTAATCTCCTGTCTATAGGACATCTTGTTCAGAGTCCGTACCTTCAGCCTGCCATCTAATTTATTGCACTGAGTTGCAATCTGCTTATGTGCTAAATAGAAGGGTTAAACTTGATTAT